>PISX010012151.1:0-61876 GCA_004024625.1 Mellivora capensis
AAGATTTTATTTATTTATTTGTCAGAGAGCGAGCGAGCGAGAGAGCGAGCACAAACAGACAGAGTGGCAGGCAGAGGCAGAGGGAGAAGCAGGCTCCCTACCGAGCAAGGAGCCCGATGTGGGACTCGATCCCAGGACGCAGGGATCATGACCTGAGCCGAAGGCAGCTGCCTAACCAACTGAGCCACCCAGGCGTCCCTTTACTTTGATTTTTAAAGATCTTATTTATCTATTTTACAGGAGACCCAGCAAGAGAGGGAACACAGGCAGGGGGAGTGGGAGAGGGTGAAGCAGGCTCCCCGCCCAGCAGGGAGCCCGATATGGGCTGGATCCCAAGATCCCAGGACCATGACCTGAGCCGAAAGCAGATGCTTAACAACTGAGCCACCCAGGCGCCCCAACTTTTAATTTTTTTTCCAATTTTAATTCCAGTGCAGTTAACATATGGTATTATATTTGATGTAGGAAACAAAGGCAGGGGGCATAGGGCGGGGGGTATTCAGTTCGTTAAGCATCTGCCTTTGGCTTGGGTCATAATCCCACAGTCCTGGGATCAAGTCCCGCATTTCAGAGGGGAGCCTGCTTCCCCCCTCCCTCTTCCTGCTGCTCCCCTACTTGTGCTGTCTCTCTCGGTCAAATTAATAAAATCTTTAAAAAAATTATTTTCCCTTGACAACAGCTAACGAGAAGATGAGAAGACAGGGAATGTTTTCTGTCCCTGCAAGTCTCTGGGGGCACCTGGACTAGGAAGGCACAAGTCTCCCAGGCTGTTCCTTGGGCGGGCCTGGAATCCTGGTTTTGTGTCTGTGTGGTACCCCACTTTGAGAGCCCTATGGGTTACACTGGGCCTGTGTCTTCGGGTTCCTCAACAGGCCCAAGTCACCAAAGCTGACTATTACCTGGAAGGTTCTGACCTGTGAGGAAGGAGCCCAAAAGAGGCCCTGGTTCAAGCTCTACTTCATACTGCTTTATTGGCTTAGGAAATCACTGGAACACTTCCAGCCTCAGCTTTGTTATCAATAAAACAGGCTTACCTAATGATATATGAGGCACTGTATCCACAAGTGCCTAGAAGGATGGTGATGATGATAAACATAATGGTTAACATCCATTTTTTGCTTTGCTTTTTTTTCTTTTAAAATCATGTTTATTGGGGTGCCTGGGTGGCTCAGTGGGTTAAGCCTCTGCCTTCGGCTCAGGTCATGATCTCAGGGTCCTGGGACCGAGCCCCACATCAGGCTCTCTGCTCAGTGGGGAGCCTGCTTCCCCCTCTCTCTCTGCCTGCCTCTCTGCCTACTTGTGATCCGTCAAATAAATAAATAAAATCTTTAAAAAATCATGTTTATTGAGGTATAATATAGATGCAGTAAAAATGCATAAAAATTGGGGCACCTAGCTGGCTCAGTCTGTAGAACATGTGATTCTTGATCATGGGGTTGTGAGTTTGAGCCCCAGGTTGGGTGCAGAGATTATTTAAAAGTAAAATCTTTAAGGCACCTGGGTGGCTCAGTTGGTTGGGCTACTGCCTTCGGCTTAGGTCATGACCCTACTGGACCCTGGATCCAGTCCCACATTGGGATCCCTGTCCAGCAAGGAGTCTGCTTCTCCCTCTGACCCTTCCTCCTATTTATTTATTTACTAATAAATAAATAAAATCTTTTTAAAAATAAAATATTTTTTAAAATTCATAAATCTTAAGCATTCAATTTAATAAGTTTTAAAAATTGTCTATACAAATGTAACTATCACCACAATCAAGTTTCGAATGCCTGGGTGGCTCAGTCAGTTAAGCATCTGCCTTCAGTTCAGGTCCTGATCCCAGGGTCTTGGGATCAAGTCCTGCATAGGGCTCCTTGCTCAGCAGGGTGTCTGCTTCTCCCTCTGCCTGCTGCTCCTTGCTGTGCTCTCTGACAAATAAATAAAGTCTTTTAAAAAAATTACAAATCACCAAAATCAAGTTATAGAACCTTTCCATCACCCCCAAAGTATTCCCTTGTACTTCTTCATAGTCAATCCCTTCCCTTCTCTTCCTGCCTCAGGAAAAACAGTTCTGATTTATATTACTATATATTAGCTTTGCCTTTTTTACAATTTCATGTAAGTGGTATCATATACAATGTACTCTTTTGGGTCTGACTTTTTTTTAAAGGATTTTCTTCATTCATTTGAGAGAAGGAGAGAGAGCAAGCATGACCTGGGTAAAAGGCAGAAGGAGAAGCAGACTCCCACCAAGCAGGGAGCCTGATGAGGGACTTGACCACAGGACTCCAGGATCATTATCTGAACCAAAGACAGATGCTTAACCAACTGAGCCACCCAGTTGCCCTTGGGCCTGATTTTTTTGCTTAACATAGTACACTTGAAATTTAATGGTGCTGGTGTGCATACTAGTTGTTCACTTCCTTTAAAAAAAAACTTGGTATTCATAATATTTACCATTTTACTAATTTTAAGTGTATAAATCAGTGGCATTAAGTATATTCATAGTGTTGTATAATCAACACCACTATTTCCAGAATTTTTTTTTAAAGATTTTATTTATTTATTTGAGAGAGAGGCAGTGAGAGAGCATGAGCGAGGAGAAGGTCAGAGGGAGAAGCAGACTCCCCTTGGAGCTGGGAGTCTGATGCGGGACTCGATTCCGGGTCTCCGGGATCATGACCTGAGCCAAAGGCAGTAGTCCAACCAACTGAGCCACCCAGGCGTCCCCAGAATTTTTTTTTATCATCCTTAACAGAAACTTTGTACCTGTTAAACAATAAACTTATTTCCCCTTACATCCTTGGCAACTCTGTTTTACTTTTTGTATGAATTTGCCTATTCTAAGTACCTCATGTAAGTGGTATCATAATATAATATTTGTCCTTCATGTCCATCACTTAACATGTTTTCAAAGTTCACACTAAAGCATTTATCAGTTTCATTCATCTTCAAGGTTGTGTAATTTCATTGTATCTATATACCACAATTTGTTTACCCATTCGTATGTTGATAGATACTTGGATTTGATAATTTCTTTTTATTGCTAACCAGTATTCCATTGCGTGGATACACCACAATTAGTTATCTGTTCATCTCAAGGACATTTGGATTATTTCCTTTTTCTGACGATTAAGAACAGTCCTCGGGCGGGCCTATGCAGCATTCACTTCTCTTGGGTAAATATTTAAGAGTACAATGGCTGGATCATATTGTAGGCATGAATTTAGTTTTTAAAGAAATGCCAAAATTTTTCAAGGGATTAAGGTTCCAAGCACTCCAAATTCTTGCCAGTCTTTAATTTTAACCTGTTCGGTGGGGTTGTGGGAGTTCCGATTAGAAAGTCCCTGATGAATAATCATATCAAGCATCTTTTCATGTGTTTTTTCGCTATTTATATTCTTTTTTGTGAATTATCTGTTCAAATCCTTTGTCCATTAAAAAGGGGGAGGAGTGTTCACACCTACTTTTGCAATCAATGTCTGCCGGGTCCTATGCTCATTAGTGCTCTTATATGCTTTAACCAACCACCGCCCTGCACAGAGGTACTAACGGAGCAAGATTTGGCCAGCGGAGACGGGCCAGGATCTCTTCCATTCGGCTAGTCTCGGACGTTTCTGGGCAGGGCCCACTGCTCTCGAAGGCTCGCTCCATGATTGGTTGAAAGAGCACTTCCTCAAGCACTTCCGACTCCCGGCCGGCCCAGAGCATCAGTAATTGGCTGGGCTGACTCAGCGCGAGTCTCTCCGGGAGTTGTAGTTCTTGGGGGCTCTGCTGGGGATGCCGGGAAGGGCCAGTTACTGCGGGGGGCCAGGAGCGGCAGTTGGGCTTGGTCGAGGCAGCTGAAATTATGTCCCGCGTGTCGGTGCCCTGCCATGTGAAAGGCACTGTGGCCCTGCAGGTGGGCGACGTGCGAACCTCCCAAGGCCGGCCTGGTGTGCTGGTCATCGATGTCACCTTCCCCAGCGTCGCTCCCTTCGAGGTGAGCAAGCCCCGTGGGCGCGACCGGGGCTCCTGGGCGGGGCTAACCTGGGAACTCGGGCGTGTTCCAGGCATTTTAATTTTTTTACCGAAAGCCTCTGCAGTGTCCTGGCCCTTGCAAATCAGTTAACCATTTATTTATTACTTCAGTTAACACATATTTGCGGACTGCCGTTTTCTGTCCTGTTCTCTTCAATATCTCTTCCCGACGTCCAGAACAGGGCAAGCGTAGAAGTGCCAAGGAAGTAGGATGATGCTGGAAATGCAGTTGTGAACCAGAGAGAGGTGAAAGATCATTTTGTTCCTGGCCACTGGGGTGGGGATCATTAGACAGTGCATTACCCCAAAACCTGCCTCTTGCGCGTTACCTCCAGTCTCCAGTTGCAGGTCCACATCTGCTGGCTGACACTACAAGAGTGACTGACACTACAAGACCTCAGCACAGAGGACAAGGTCCACTTTCTAATGGTTTGGCATTTGGAGCTCTTGACCCCATGCACTTTGTCCCGTGGTGTGTGGTCCTCTCCCAAGCTGTACCTTACCATAAGCTGTGAAACTTCACCATAGGGCCCAACCCTGTAAATATTGATTCAGTAGGTCTGGGGTGGAGCCTGTACATCTATAGTAAGAACAACAACTTATTTGGGTGACTCTGATGAATGTGCAGTGATGAGGATTGCTGTAGTCAGGCTGAATCACTGTGGTTTCAGGAGTGGGCCAGGTTTCCTCAACCTTTGGTGCCCCTTTGCTTATGTTACTTTTACACTCTCTCTTTTCCGGTCCACTTGGTGAACTCCTCCTTCTTGATGCCTCATCTGTACATTTTTCTGCCTCTTCCAGAGTTAGGGTTCTGGCAGCATCGTAGACCTGTGAGAAGATTTGCGGTCATTGATTATTTGCATGACCTGCTCCTTTGGACTGTGAGCTCTTCTAGGAAAGTGAAATTGTCTTTGGGCCCCAGTGGATGTTTGTTGAAATTGTTAGATTGGTGGAAGAATACATTCCTAAGGGGAGAAGAAGTATGTTTGAGCCTCTCAGGCCCTGGGCCTGGGTCTGATTTGTCATGGTGGGTTGTGTGTGCTCTAGTTACAGGAGATCATGTTTAAGAATTACTACACTGCCTTTCTGAGCATCCGTGTTCGCCAGCACACCTCAACGCACACCCCGGCCAAATGGGTGACCTGCCTGCGGGACTACTGCCTCATGCCTGACCCACACAGTGAGGAGGGAGCCCAGGAGTATATATCGTTGTTTAAGCACCAGGTCAGCTGGGACTCAGCATGGCTGGGGAAGTCCAGAGGAGGGCTAACAGGGGGATTGGGGATTGGGCCAGGATACCTGGAGGGAAGAGGGGAGGCAAGGCTGGCCTGGGCTTGCACCTTGGAGGGATTACTGTTTTTTGTTTTGTTTTGTTTTTTCCCTTTCTAAAGGCCTGGGGAGGCAGCATCTTGGCTCATTGCTGGTTGGGAGGCTCTAGGGCAGTGAGCTCGGGTCTTGCTGTGTCCTTGTGTGTGTATGTGTGTATCTATGTCAGATGCTGTGTGACATGGCCAGAGTACTGGAGCTGCGCCTGATTCTGCGACAGCCATCACCACTGTGGGTGTCTTTCACAGTGGAGGAACTGCAGATTTACCAGCAGGGACCAAAGGTAAGTGACCAGCTCAGAGCTGTTGGTTGGCCCTTTCCCTAGAAGGCTCTTAGCTATGGCTAGGAGAGCTGAGTGTGGGGTCGGGAGTGGACAACAAGACTCAGAAGGAAATTAGCCAGGAGGGAATACTGGAAGCTAAGGGTGAGAGGAGAGGTCATGTCCTCAAACCCCTGAACTTTTGAGGCCGCCTGCCTCTCTCAGAGCTTGAGCCTTCAGGTACTGGGAGATGCTTCTGTTCCTGGGGCCTCCTGCATAGCAGAAAAGCTTAAATAGTCTCTAAGCTCTTAGGTAGTCTGATGGCCCCTTGGACCTCATGGACCTCTGAACAGGGTTTTCTCAGTATCTGAAGCTCAGGTGCCCTTCTGTCCTCTCTGAGAACCAGAGAATCTGGTCTTTGGGCTTTTCCACTCTGTCTCCTTCAGGGGAGTATGACTTTGCTTTGCAGAGCCCCTCCATGACCTTCCCCAAGTGGCTCTCCCACCCAGTGCCTTGTGAGCAGCCTGCTCCCCTCATTGAGGTAAGCCCTCATCGTGGGTCAGAACCATGTGTGCAAAGCTCTTGTGTCCAGCACAGGCTCAGGTGGGCCTCTTTCTACAAGAATCTGAGGCTGGACCCAGGGCCCTTCATTCACTCTGTGCCATCTTCCTCTTGGGTGGTCCATGGGTTTTGAGGCATCTCTCAGTGGGGCTGGCCAGCCTCCTGCACATTGGGCCCCCACCTCATGTTTCACAAGTCATCTGGGAATGTTTCTGGTCTCCCTTGGTGGGCCGCATAGCCCAACTTGGTCTCTCTGGAGCTTTAAGGGCACTGCTGGGGAGATACCCATGGCCACTGACCCTTCCTTCTGGAGCAGGGTCTCCCAGACCCCAGCAGGGTATCCTCCGAGGTGCAACAGATGTGGGCGCTGACAGAGATGATCCGGGCCAGTCACACCTCCACAAGGATCGGCCGCTTTGATGTGAGTGATCGCTTCCCTCTGCTTCTTTCCCGTTGCTCTGAGCGGGTCAGATCTCATGGTCTTTTGTGTTGCAGGTGGATGGCTGTTACGACCTGAACTTGCTCTCCTACACTTGAACCGTGGCTATTAGCCAAGACGTTGGCCTTCTGTGCCCACCCAGACCCGGTTTGGGCCACCAGAGGCTGAAGTGCTTTCCCTGTGCATTCCGAGTGTTGCCTGCATGTCCACTGGGTCTGGGCCATGTTCACAGATTCAAGATTCCTGGGGGCTCACTGTGTTGCTTCAGCATGAGCTCTCAACAGGGGTGTACTCTGTCCTCATCTGACTGCAACCCGAAACTCCTTTTACTACCCTAAAAACACTTCAGTTCTACTTACCAAGATTCCCCTTGTGCCCTCTGCTCCTCCTGCCAACATGCACACTCCAGTCTCCTGCCTCCTGCTTCACCCTGAGTGCACTGGGATGGGGTGACCTACTAAACGTGCCCTCACTATTGCTGGAAGGCTGCTACAAGCTTTACACTCACGTAGTTTGGAAACGAGGGTAAAAACGGGAGCCCATTTCTTCCTTCTGCGCCCTCTAGTGGTCTTTCCCTTTGTGTTATGCCCCTAAGAAGAAATTTCCGGTCTTCATTCCTTCTGCCTGCCTAGGGAGCAAAGCTGGAGATTTGGGCAGCCTGAACCCCTTGGTCTCTGAGCTGGCTCCTCGATGTGTGTCCAAATGGGTCTGCCTATCCAAGCTGGGCAGATGCCTCCAGCAATGCCGAAGTCTGAGAATGAGTTCTGCGACCTTTGTGCCCAAAGCACATCCTTGTCCATTCTCCCAGCTACCCCCTTCCAGGAATCATTCTCTGTGATAAAAGATCAGCCTTGGTAGGGTGTGGGTCCAGGTGAGAGCTGTCACTGGTGTCTTTTAAGAGGCTGAGGTCTGCTACAACCCCATGCCTGCTGCTGAATAAGGCAGGCTGCCCTTACGAGAAAAACTTCCTTTTCCATTTTTTCCTGTCTTTGCCCCTAGGGGCTATGATGCAGCAGTACTGTAACTTGTGCTAGAGCTGGAAAGTTGGACATTTGTGTGGCTCAACAGCTTTCTGGAGGAAGGTCAGACCCCTTCTGGTGGCCACTCTCTGCTCTTAACAGAATTCTTGCAGGTGTTGCCTGCAGGGTCATTTACTTAGCCCTGTTCAGCTTTTGCTAAGAGGGTAATGACCACAATCCTGTGCTCAGGGAGTAGCAGCCCTCAGAGAGAGTGCATGTGTGAGATCAAGAGAATGTGTGTGTGTGTGTGTGTCTGAGAGAGAGTGGAGGGGGAGGTCCTTGGGGATATAGTAAGAGTGTGGGGAGGTCCCTGGGGTTGGTGGCAGGGACTGCACTTCACTGATACCCAGCACAGGCCCTAATGTGCAGCAAAATCAATAAATACTTGTGGAATGCATGACTGCTGGCTGCCTGTGTCTTCCCAGTGGGAAAGCTGGTGACCCTCACTAGAGGCGGGATTGCTGAGGTGCTTAGCCTGCCAGGCTAGCTCCACCCTCCTGCGACCTCTCCATCCCCTCCCCTCCTTCCATGTGACCCTCCCCTCCTCCTGTCCTGAATATGCAATTCAGGCCTTTGGCCCTTTATAGAACTTTGACCTTTTGGAGGCTGGGCTGTCCGCAAGGGGAGGCCTAGCCCCCAGCTCTGTCTCTGAGCAGCTAAACTGGTTTGGACAGCCTAATCTGCCCTGGAAGGTCAACTAGAAGTGCCTGGGGCTCTTTTCCTACAGATTTGAGTCTCTGCGCACCGCCCGAAAGCCCCGCCTGCCCTTGGGGCGGCCTGCCTTTGGGGCTACCCGCCCCTTCTGATCCCCTTTGTGGGAGAGAGACCTGTCCAAGCAGAGCTGGGACTACATCTCCCAGCGTGCCAGTGCCTGGCAGCGTGGTGGCCTCTGTGTGCCGGCCGCACCAGTTGCGGGCGACAATGCAGCGGGCAGTGAGCATGGTGGCCCATCTGGGCTTGCGGCTGCAGGCGCTCCCGTCGACCCTGGGCCGTCCGTTCAGTTGCGCACAGGTGGGATCAAGGGTGCCGGGGAAGGGTGCCAGTTTTGGAGGTGGGGGAGGGAGGAGGGGGGAGGTGAGACACTGGTGGCCCTGAACCCAACCACCCGCAGGACGTACTCCGCAGGACACCACTCTATGACTTCCACCTGGCTCATGGCGGGAAGATGGTGGCGTTTGCAGGCTGGAGTCTGCCTGTGCAATACCGGGACAGCCACGTTGACTCACATCTGCACACACGCCGGCACTGCTCACTCTTTGACGTGTCCCACATGCTGCAGGTGAGCCAGGGGAGCACGCCAGCTGCCCAGTCAGGGCTTCCTCCCCATCTACAGTGGAGCAACCCTCGGCTTTGTGGGGAGCCGGATTCCAAGGGCCACCATCCTCGCAGAAGAGGTGGAGGTCTCCGGTGTCATAGACTGTGGCCCCCAGGAAATTAACTCAGAGGGTCTCCTGGTTGTCTCTTTAATCTCTTCAGCCTGCTCCCACTCAGTGGCACGCCTCTGTGTCCTGGGTTCCCCAGGGCTGGCACCCATTCCCATCGACTCTTCTGGATGTTGGTTTGGAAAAGGGGTAATTCAGGATGGTGCTGGGCCCTTTCAAGTTCTCTAACCTCCTCCATTGCACCCTCTCCTGTGTTAGGGGATGTGGGGGAGTCAGGTGGGGCTCTGCCACCTGCAGAGTCAAAGGACTGACTGCTCAGGCATTTTGGCTGGGTTGGATGGGACTGTGGACAGTCCTTGCCCAGTGGCATGAGGTTTTTGATTTCTTTCCCAGACCAAGATACTTGGTTGTGACCGAGTGAACCTGATGGAGAGTCTAGTGGTTGGAGATATTGCAGAGTTAAAGCCAAACCAGGTGGGCCCCTCTTCTCTTGTATTTCTGCTCAGTGGGTGTTCTTAGTCTTGAGCCATCAAATGGGAGGGCTCAAATAGACTGGCAGGCTCAAATAGACTGTGTGCAACAGTGGCTCAGACACAGCTTCCCAGGGCTTGTGGTCTTGGGCGATGGGGTCCCTGGGTATGTCCAGATGTCCAGCTATCTGCAGGGAGGGGGCTTATTCCATCCTTACCAGATTAGGCTGGGAAGCCAGAAACCCAGGTTTATGTCCTGTTTTGTGGTCTTCCATGCTGTCAAATGCTTTGCAATGCAAAGGTAGCCCCTAAATTAGCAGCCTCACCATCACCAAGAGCTTCTTAGGAATACACTCTCAGGCCCTGCTCTAGACCTGCTGAATCAGAACCTGTGTTTTAACAAGATCCCCAGGTGATCCATGTGATCTCTCAACCTCAGGCTCCATCCATCCAGTGGGGAGACTTGTGAGGCTGGCCTCACAGTATTTTGGCATATTGCTGCAACACTCATGGTATCATCAAGATGGACTTTGAAGTCTCTGTGTTGGGGTTTGGGGCATGGACCGAGTTGTCTCAGGTCTGGGTGGGATGAAGCAGCGAGTCCTAGATGCCCTGGATTAAGTGTGAAATGGGGCTCTCAGTACTGAGTGGGGAGAAGTGCAGAGGCCCCACCAGATCAGGGAGGTCTCCCAAGATGGGGAAGGGGTAAAAAACTTTGTCGGTGCATGAGGATCCAAATCCTGGGCTGGGCAAGGGCCTGGGCTTACCTAGCCTTCCTCCTTGCCCCTCCTCCCCTCCCCAGCCCTTTGCCTGAGGGTTCACGAATTGGTGGTGGCTGTGTGTGCCCAGGAGTGAGTGTGACTCATACTTGACCTGGGCCTCCTGGACCTGGAGGCAAAGATGTTCCACTTTGGCACTAGGGGACACTGTCGCTGTTTACCAATGAGGCTGGAGGCATTTTAGATGACTTGATTGTGACCAGCACCTCTGAGGGCTACCTGTATGTGGTGTCCAACGCTGGCTGCTGGGACAAGGACTTGGCTCTCATGCAGGTACAGCCCCTCTGTGTTCTAGGTACCCTGTCTTCTTTGCTCACAGAGCAGCATCTTTGCTATCCAGAACAGACCTGGCAGGGACAAGGGGCTCAGATCATAGCTCTTTGAGTGAGTGAACAGCAGGCCAGAGTGGGCCCTCCATGGAGAATGCCAGGTTTCAGTGATGGGGGAGTAGAGCAGGGGAGACTGGCCACGGCTCCCAGGTGAGCATCCTCTGGTGAAGGTGGAGGCCAGAGCCCGATGTGAGCACAGGCAGACCCGAGCTTGGGTCTTTCCTACCACTTAGTTATATAACCTTGTAAGATGGGAACCAGCCTACTCTGCCCAGCTTTTCAGCTCCCAGCCCGCCGTAGGTGCTCAGTAAGCGGTCCCAGAAGCTGATCGGTGTTTGTGTCTTTCCTTTCAGGACAAGGTCAGGGAGTTTCAGAACGCGGGCAGGGACGTGAGCCTGGAGGTGGTGGAGAATGCCTTGCTAGCCCTGCAAGGTGAGCAGGCCAGGCTGGGGTTGGAGCTGACCTTTGCCTCGCTGGCTTTTTTGACTGCTCAGCACAGGGGCCATTCCAGAAGGAAGGTGTGGATGGTGTGCTATTTGTGGGCCATAATTCTAAGTTTGGTATTAGTCCTTCCCTCCACATGCTGTGAAGCTCAGGGGCTATGGGCAGGAGCATCTTCTCCCACCTTGAGCCCTTAGTAGGACTTGCTCAGGGCTTATTCTGGCCCCTGAGTAAAGGCTGTGGTCGAGCTTCGAGGGGAAACAGGGACCTGGACTCTGGGTCACTGGTTCCCCGGGCCCAGGCCCCACAGCGGCGCAGGTGTTGCAGGCCGGCGTAGCAGAGGACCTGAAGAAATTGCCCTTCATGACCAGTGCTGTGATGGAGGTGTTTGGTGTGTCCGGCTGCCGTGTAACCCGCTGCGGCTACACAGGAGAGGACGGCGTGGAGGTAGGTCAAGAAGTGGGTGTAGGGTAGTGCAGGGGACAGGACTCTGGAGCCATTGCCCACCTGCTCTATGGTGTCTCATGCAGATCTCGGTGCCCGCGGTGGCGGCAGTCCGCCTGGCAACAGCTCTGCTGGAAAACCCAGAGGTGAAGCTGGCGGGACTGGCGGCCCGGGACAGCCTGCGCCTGGAAGCAGGCCTCTGCCTGTATGGGAATGACATTGGTGACCATACCACGCCTGTGGAAGGCAGCCTCAGCTGGACATTGGGTGAGTTGGGCTGGCACTCAGGGATAGAATCCTGGAGGCTGGCATGGCCAGCCCATGACTGCTCCCAAGGCTGTGTACCCTGGAGCCCGTGACTCAGTCTCCCTAAGCCTCCTTTCCCTGAAGGTGCCACTGCGCCTTTGACCATTACACACTGAGGATCTTCAGCAGGCTGAGGTGGGCAGCACAGCCTCTAAGACCTGGGGACAGGACGTGGGTAGCTGACTGCATGGCAGGGAGGAATGGGGCTTGGGGGAGCCTGAGAAAAGGGGTCTCACTGCTGGATGGATGTTACTTTGGGGTCCCTGTAAGGAGGACCTCCTGTGGCCAGGGGTCTATGGGCTGTGGCTTAATCCTGGTGTGTCATGCTTCAGGGAAGCGCCGCCGAGCCGCCATGGACTTCCCTGGAGCCTCGGTCATTGTTGCTCAGCTGAAGGGCAAGGTGCAGCGGAGACGTGTGGGGTTAATGTGCGAGGGGGCACCGATGCGGGCGCACAGCCCCATCCTGAATACGGAGGGCACCGTGATTGGTAGGTGAACCAGGGAAGTTGGAGAGCCCTTGTTCCTTCCCCAGGAGGGTGGGCATTGGACTGGCATGGTGATGCTGACAGACGGCCTCTGCTCACACAGGTACTGTGACCAGTGGCTGCCCCTCTCCCTGCCTGAAGAAGAATGTGGCCATGGGTTATGTGCCCAGTGAGTATAGCCGGCCAGGGACCCCGCTGCTGGTAGAGGTGCGGCGGAAGCAGCAAGTGGCCGTGGTCAGCAAGATGCCCTTTGTGACCACAAATTACTATACCCTCAAGTGAAAGTGGCTTGGGGCAGGGCCTCTCCCATCTAGGAGCCTGAACCTGGAGGACATTCTGTAAGGGTTAGTCACGAAGCTGAGGCTGAGTACACTGGGACGGAGGTTGATTCTGGTTGTCTGGTTGAGGGGGGCCCATCCCACCAATCCTACCCCCATGTATCTCTCCAACTTCAAGACCCCATTTCTGAGCAAGGGACCAGCTCATGCAATGTTAGCCTGTGCCCCCACTGACCCCATTCTTGTCTGCCTCTGGAGGGTTACGGGAAGCCTTCTGGCATCTCTCCCTTCCACTCTGCCGGGTGCTGGCTGTGGAGCAGAGGCTGACATTTAGGGAGGGTATAGAGCCTGCCCAACCTACCTCACCATGGTTTCTCACGCTGCAAAAGGGTTATTACATTGGGTAGTGCCAGCCATCTTCTTCAGTTTACTTTCCATGAATGCAAACTGCTGCCTCTCCCTGGGTAGGAATGATTCCTGACTCACCGAGGGTTGGCCCTGTAGGGCTGCTGTGCCTGTGTAAACTCGGGGACAGCTGAGGAAGCACATACTCACTCTTCCACATTCCTAAGTTAGCCCAGCCTGCTGCCCAGTAGCAAACCATGCTCACCACCTGTCCTGAGCCCCAGGGCTATTGTAGGACAGGCAGGGCCTCCTCCTAGACTTGACTTACCCTGGCTGACCTTGCCCCCGGGGCCCATTACTGGACTCCGCTGACTTCTAAAAAAAAAAACCAAAAAAACAAACAAACAAAAAACCATTAAATGAGCTTCCTTTTCTTCTTGCTTGCTAGTCTCTAGCTTCATTGTCCTTTGACCACATGGTTCCTGGGGTGCCAGCCCAGTGCCTGTTTGCCTGGCCTCTGAGGCGGGCTCAGAGTTGGTTCCTCTTGAGAGGGGCGGGTCTGGAAAAACTAATGAGGATAGTGCCTCTCCCTGTCAGGCACTCACCACTGCTCCTCCAGGGAGCTGAGCCTCTCCACCTCTGCAAATCGTTGCATCCTGGGTGCTGAGGGGCAGTAGCCCCCAGCGTTCCCGCTCCAGTTTCCCCTGTGCATGCACACCCTTGTCCTGTCTGAATAATCACACAGCCAGTGCACTTCCATGTTTAATAAGCCACATCCTCAGTGAGGCCCTGATTCTGTGAGGTGGTGTCAATGGGTAGGGCCGGGGCTGCAAAACGGTCATCCTAACCAGCCAGGAGGTAGCTCCCGAGTAGGTCCACGTACGCCAGTTCAGTGTCGGCCTACGTCCAGTGCACCTCTGCTGCCAAGGTGGCCTAGCCAAAGGCTGCCGGATGGAAATGTGACCTCTAATAGAGAAAGCAGGCGGCAGGATACTGAGGTAGCTGGTGGCCCAGCAGAAGCAGGTGGGAGTGTGGCCTTCAGGAAAGGAGGCAGTTCTAGCAATACACTGCTTTCAGAAACTGCATTGTGCCACCCACACCTTTGGAAGCTCCCCTGGTCCACTGCATAGGTGGCAGGCCTGTGGCTCTTTCTGGTTGAGGGTTCTTGGGAGGTGAGATGCTGCTCGTGCGGAGGAGCCGAGCCTGTGCCTTCTTAAAATGAAGCTCCTTTGACTCAAGACGGGAAGCAACGAAGCTACGGGGCACAGTGGCGCAGGACCACTCCTCAACTGCTTAGTATCTCTCTGGGAGGGGGCAGGGTATGACCCAATGGGCACTTCAAGCAGTGGGGGTGGAAGGTCATCTCTCGAGGCTCAGCCCCTTTCAGGCACCCAGCTTGCCAATAAGGACTGAGAGGACTATGAATGAGTTCATAGACCATTTCCATAGCCTGATTCATACCTGGAAAGCTCTGGATGGGCCAGGGAGGTACATGTTTGGTGCCTCCAGGTCTGGGCAGCGCCAGCTCCCCCTGCCCTACACTGGAATGGCCAGCTAAGTAATGACAGAGGATAAGGCAATGTCTAGTCCAGAACTCCTTGGCTCCCTGCCAACAAAACAAAAACAAATTCAAGAAACCTAGAGCTTAGGGGAAAACAGGCTTCCCTTAAAATTCCAGAGCCGGTCAACCTCAGGTTTCCTCTCAGGACGAATTTCTATGGGGTCATATCCCAGGGGGATGGGAAGGGACAAGAACAAGCCACAGCCGAAAATGGACTATTGGCCTCCCCAACCCAGATGCTTCTCCTGAGCTAACTCCTGAGAGAGGAGGGAGGAGCATGCCTTCTCCTTAAGGCACCCAGATCAGGGTAGAGGCAAACTTTACTGGCCCAATGCCTGGGCCTGCTGGAGGCAATGCCAAGGGCAGTGGAGGCCCAGGCCTGCAAGCACTGGGGTACTCCCTGCCCCCAACCCTGATCTCCCTGCCGTTGTCTCTTGGGTTTGGGTAGCAGCAGAACCCAGTTTGGGAACCAGCAGACCCGGTGATGTCCCTGGAGATCCCTCTGCTGCCTTCCCTTATTCTCTGTGAGTTTTGAGAGGTTCATTTGCTGTTGTTTCCCTAAAAATGATGGAGAGAAGAGAGAGGTTATTCCACAGGCAGCCCGACAGTCCCTAATTGGCTCTTTCTAGCACTTTAGTGGCTGAGGGGGGCTCAATAAGGCCACACTACAACCTAGACCACTCTACTGAGTTCCCATATCCCACACTGGGTCCCCCAACTTTCTCTGACACGTTCTTCCTCCTAGTTCCTTGCCTTATCGTGGTGTTCCTGTTTTCCCCCAGTTGCCCAGGACCTGGGCAGTGGCAGGCCTCTTAACTAGACTCATGCCTTCTCTATTGGATCCCATTTATTGACATTTATAAAGACAAATTTGATCAGGCCATAGTCTTGCTGAGTCCTTCAGTAGCTTCCCGAGATTTAGGATAGGGTTTCATGGTCCTTTCACGTTTGAGCTACAGTGTCCCAGCCTTGTCTAGTCTTCCAGTATGACACGCTTGTTCTTGCCCTGGCTCTTGTGCTATCCATTCTTGGCCTGGTACACTTAACCACTCCCCAGCCTTTGCCCTCAGCTTAGCTGTCTGTTTTGGAAGAAAACTCTGACTGGCCCCACCCCCCTGCTCTTCTGCCCTTCCATTTTTTATTATTTAATTTTTTTTGCTGCCCTCCCTTTTAAATCTCTGACTCCTCCTGTAAACAAGGCCTGGGTTGTTCTTGTTTTTTGGACCTAGTGTGGCCACTGTCATATGGTAGGAGCTCAGAGATTAGTTGAATGAATGCTCTGATTAGTGATTTGATGTTTTACAGATGACAAGGCTGACCCTGATGAGACCAGTCAGTGCAATAAGGATAATGCAATAAGGACAGAGGCTCCTATCTTCCTAATTGAGGGGCCTGCAGCAGAGTGGAACCCAACAGACTTGCCACTTCATCTCTGAGATCACTACCAGCCTCACAGGTTGCTGAACAGCCTACTAATGGGATGTTCACAAACTGGTGTCACTCAAAGCCTGAGCTCTACTTGTAGGCCTTGGAGCTCGCTGTAAAAGCCACTAAACTGGTGGACTCCTGCCCTGAGAACTTCCTGCCCCTGTCCCTGTTCCCAGCACAGGTGTGTCCTCTGCCTGCCAAGCATGGGGTTGCCATGGGCACAGATGTACTCACCACGAAGTGAAATGCGTGGAGCCATCAGGTGTGGATCCGTTCTGGCCGCCCAGACCTGGGGGCAGGAACACATCCAGAGCTGCAGCAGGCTGGGGGTGGGGATCTGAGCAGGTATCAGCCCAGGTGAGGTTAGAGGCCAGTGGTGGTGTCTGGTGGAGTCTCGAGGGAGCCCTAAAGGGACTAGGAGTATTGTCTGATGGCAGTTCAAGGGAACAGTTACAATGTGATGGGTGTACCGCGGTTTCTGGCATGGAATGGCATGTTGGCAATGGGTCAGGGTACAGCGTTAAGTTGTGATAAGGTTCTTAGGGGACCAGTGGTAGTCTAGGGGGTTGTGGGGAGCCCAATGGTAAGGTCCAGTGGGGGTGGGGAGCCTCACCTGGGCGGTGATACAGCCCTGTCACCGTGCTCCCGTAGAACCCCCACGCCAGCTGGATGCCCAGGAGACTTAACACCAACCACAGTAGCAGCAGCTTGAAGAGAGTCACGCGCATGTCCTGCGCCTCCCACTCCCGCAGGAACTCGCTGCCCAGGGTGCCCAGCGCGCCCAGCACAGTGGTCGGCAGAGCCTGCAAGGACTCCCCAGACCAAGGCTCCGCCATGACTGGCCCATGCCCCACCCCGGGGACTGTCATTGTAGTCCCCACTGCGCAGGCGTCTGGTCTTCCGGGGCCGGGCCCGTTAGTACGCACGCGTAAAGCAGGCAAGGGGAGCCTACTTCGCTTGCGCGAAGAGTTGGCAGTTTGGGGAGGAGTACAAAAACCGCGCACGCGCACTAGCCCCACCCTGCTTGCTTAAAAGATGAGTGAGTCGGAGAGCATAAAATAGCAACCAGGTCTTTTATAGCCCCGGAGTTCCCGTGATGCCCCACGCGGCTGCAGTGATTGGTTCAGCGCCTTACTTTTAGGGCGTGGACACGCTCCTGAGCAATCGTGGCTGAGCTGTGAGTGCGCGCGCGTGCGCGAGGCCGCGACTGGGCCTGGCTCGAGCCCGCTAGCACGCGGGGGCGCGCACGTCGCTTCCCCGCCCTCCCGCCGCCGACCGCCCTCGCTCGCTCGCGCTCCCTGCTCCCCGCCCGCCGCCCGCGGTCCTCTGTCGGTTCTCTCGTTAGTGTGCTGCCGTCTCCTCAGCCACCCGCCCGTCTCCGAGCTTGCGACTCGCGGACAGGCGTCCTCGGCGCAGAGAGACCGGACTGAGAGTCGTCCCCTAAGGTGAGCTTGAGGGTTCCCTCCTGGCGCCGCGGCGCCCCGGGCCCGCCCGGCACTCTTCCGGCCGCCCGCCCGCCCGCCGCCCGCCGCCCCGCCGAGGCCGCGCCCCACCTGCTGCTCTCAGCCGGCTGCCCCTGGGCCCCAGCCCCTGCCCCGGACCGGCTCCGGCTCCCCAAAGCGGCGGCCCCGCCCGCGCAGTCCTCGGAAGCGCGCCCCGCGGCCTCCCGCGCCCCTTCCCCCGCCCGGCCAGGCCTGGTGGAGCCCTAGCCGCCCGCCCGCGGTCCCCGGCTCTTCCTCTCTCAAGGCTGTGCCGGGCAGGGCGGGGGCTTCCAGCCGGGCCCGGAGACCGCGCGGTGCTGCCGGCCCCGGCGAAGCGCGCGTGGCTGTCGGGAGTTGAAATGGGAAAGAAACTCTTTATAACTCCATCTTGGCTTTTACATTGAACATGAAAACATGAATCACCGTTTTATACAGAGTAAAGTCCAGTTATGTTTTGGGTAGATTTTCTTCTTAAATGAAGTATTCCCGGAGATGTGTAAGTAAGGTAGTGTTGAGATCTTACGGGTTAGGATTCTGGGGTATTGAAAAGGGAATTTTCCAGTTGGAAACATTTTTTTTTTTTCATGATTTAAACTGTGCTGCATCGAAGTAGAGTATTAATTTGCAATTTTGCTTAGTATTAAGTTAGTACCTTGATAGGAATCACCTAAACAGCTGTCCGTGGTTACCGATTGAACCCAGTTACAAGCCGTCTTTATTAAATAGCACTGTTTGCACTCAAATTGATTTGGTCAAAACAGTGTTTAATAGTTTATGGTGGAAAATTGGCATTTTTTTGGCCTCAGAGTTGGTTTCACTTGTGTTTTTTAATGGTCCTGATTTAAAATTTTTACCAATATTGGTGACTTGTTTCCTTCTCTTTGTGTTTTTAAGTTTGTCTTTGAAGTAAATGTTTCTTGCAGGTGTGCGGTCAGATCATAGTCCTGCCAGATCTGAAGGGAAAAAATACTTTAAAATTTTTCTTAAAAATGTTATATGTGGTGAGAGTTTTTCAGTCATTTAGTGTCAGATACTCAAATGTGTAATGTGTATATACCATTTCATGATTATCACTTTAGATATGGCTAAGTTGGTGGAGATACTGGTATGAGCATTGGGCACAAGTGACATTGTTTGGCCTGGAAGTACAAGACTAATTTCTCATTGTGAAGGATAACTTATTTAAAGATCTCTTTGATAAATTGTCTGGAGAGTAGTTCCTTCTACTTTTGTAGAGCAGTGGTGGTTCTTGGGGACATAACAGAATAGAAGAAAACTTGCTTTAAGTCAGAGTCTAGTCCTAGAGTTATGGCTTCTGCTCTCATAAAAATTGGTACTGGAGGGAAGAAGAGAATAGGAATCTACCAACTTTTTCATAGATCCAGAATTTTAGACCCAAAAGGAATTTTCAGGGCTTATGTGGCCCAGCCCCATTTGCAGATGAGGAAGTTGAGTCCCAGAGTCTTAGTAAATTACCTAAGATAATTTTTGTCTAGTCAGGTGCAGGCCAGAACTATTTTCTCTTTAAGGTATTCTCTTGTACTCTCAAACAGCTTGCTTAGAGTTAGATAAAATTCAGGACTTATTTCTAGCGTTCTCTTCTTTTACGTATTACTGATTTTATATTTGTGAGAGTCTGAAAATTTCATTTTCTAAACAAATTTCAGTTCTTTAGCTTCACAACATTCTCCTCCCTGAAACTGGAAGGTCCTGCAGCAGTTGATTGAAATACATAAATGAATATGTAGGGTCCTTGGTTGCCTAGTTGTAGCTTTAGGTGTTTGGTTTTTTGTTTTAAGATGTATTTATCCATTTGAGAGAGAGTGAGTGTGAGTATGGGGAAGGGTTGAGGGAGAGAGAAGCCTAGCAGACTCCTCCCTGAGCTCGTGGCCAACTTGGGGCCTGATCCCAGGATCCTGAGATCATGATCCGAGCTGAAACCAAGGATCAGATGTGCAACTGACTGCACCAGCCAGGGGCCCCTGGGTGTTTGGGTCTTCTTGAGGGAACAACTTCTTCCAACCGGAGCCCCAGACTCCCCTGTTCCAAATCCAACTAATTAGGTCAGGCCAAGATGTTATCATGTGACTGAGGGCTCTTTTGCCTGTTGATTTGAGGTGGGATGGAGAGAAACTGCACATATCAAGTAAGTAGTTTCCTGTGCTTGTGGTGGTAGTTTGTTGGAGTGTTCTCATAGTCTAATTCTTTTTTTTTTTTTTTAAGGAGTGTTTTCTTTCTTTTTTTTTTTTAAGTTTGTATTTATTTATTTGGCAGACAGAGATCACAAGTAGGCAGAGAGAGATAGAGGAGGAAGCAGGCTCCCCGCTGAGCAGAGAGCCCGATGTGGGGCTCGATCCCAGGACCCTGGGATCACGACCTCAGTCGAAGGCAGAGGCTTTAACCCACTGAGCCACCCAGGCGCCCCTCATAGTCTAATTCTTATTAGGAGAGTGAAAACAGGTAGATCTTGACGTGTTTCCTGTCCATGGAGTATATAGTTCAAGCAGTGACAGGAGGAGGAGTTGCTGCTTTGGGACATCTTAGTTGTCTAGAGCTGAGAGATTTATGTTGAAGACTGATACTTCCAACTTCTAAAGAGAACTAATTTGGGTGTGCTGAGCTTGTATGGACAGCACTTTGGGTTTAATTGCACTAGTGATAATGATAAATGGTACGTACTCACTGGATTTTAATCACATATATTTGTACTTGTAAAAGGTAACTAAAAGTTATTTTACCTTCATGTACCACTCAGTTTATCCTTTATCTCTGGCCAGTGGAACTTAGTTTGCCTGCACCTACACTTTAATGTAACTAAATTTTAAACATGTGTTAATGTGTCTTACTATACTTGCTCTTTGGGAATATGCTCACTGTTAAGTACTTATGAGATTAATAAATTAAAATTTCCAAGATAGTTTAAAGTTAGTAATTACTGTGAAATTCCTATTTCAAGTGTTTCTATTTCAAATGCCTCATTTTTAATCTGTGGCGCTATAGTATTAAGTAAAGGCCTTATATACTCATAATTATGGTGGTCATGTGACAGAAAATCAGATAGGCATTGAAGCTGCTCATTCTGGGTGTTGGTCTGAATTTATTGGCGCTTCCTCCAGATGATCCTAGTTAACATTTTATAGTTAATAATGGTCAAAATATGAGATAAACTCTGTTATATTGCAGCCAGTTTATCCCACATTGAGTTTTGTTTTGTTTTAAGATTTTTTTTTAATTTATTTGACAGACAGAGCACAAGTAGGCAGAGAGGCAGGCAGAGAGAGGGGGGGAAGCAGGCTCCCTGCTGAGCAGAGAGCCCAATGCGGGGCTCAATCCCAGGACCCTGAGATCATGACCTGAGCTGAAGGCAGAGGCTTTAAGCCACTGAGCCACCCAGGCGCCCCTGAGTTTTTTTTCTTTAATGAAGAGGGTGGATAAAGGAAATATGCTTAAGCATGTTTATAATAGTGTCTCACTATTCAAGTGAAGGGAAAGAGGAGAACATAAGCAACTGAAATGTTTGGAGTGGAGTAAATGGAGAAGTGGAAGGTAAAATGAAATTAGAGAGGTGGGTAGGGACCAGATCATGGAGGGCCTTTAGAATATGGGAAGTTCTTGGGGTTTGTTCTGAAAGGAGAAATCATTGTTTGTTTGTTTTTTCTTTTAAGATTTTATTTATTTGAGAGAGAGAGTACACAAGCTGGGGGAGTGGCGGGGAGAGGGAGAAGCAGGCTCCCGGCTGAGCAGAGAGCCCGGTTTGATTGCAGGGCTTGATCCCAGGACCCTGGGATCATGACTTGAGCCGAGCCGAAGGCAGATATTTAACCAACTGAGCTACCCAGGCACCCCTCATTAGATGTTTGTTATCAGATCCTATCATTCTTCTGCTATTAAATAACTAGAATCACTCTCCAAGAGTAGGAATAGATATGAGTCCATTCTGACTTCAGAGAGTAAACTAATATATATATTTTTAAAATACTAATTTGTCAGAGACAGAGCACACGCAGGGGGGAGTGTTAGGCAGAGCAGTCAAGGGGAGAAGCAGCCTCTCTCAGCTGAGCAAGGGGCGTGATGTGATCTGGGATCATGACCTGAGCCGAAGGCAGATGCTTAAGCGAGCCACCCAGGCGTCCCAGCACTAAACTAATATTGATAAAATACCAGAAAGATTTCCTAATATTATTTTTCTGGACCTAATGACTTCACCCTGATTTTTTGAAGCCATTGATTTTCTGACAGTTTTTCAGCCTGTAATTTCTCTGTAATGCTTTGTTAAGAAGAATGTGTAATAAGATAAAACAAGTTATTCAGGGGCCCCTGGGTGGCTCAGTGGGTTAAGCCTCTGCCTTCGGCTCAGGTCATGATCTCAGGGTCCTGGGATTGAGTCCCGAATCAGGCTCTCTGCTCGTCAGGGAGCCTGCTTCCCCATGTCTCTCTGCCTGCCTCTCTGCCTACTTGTGATCTCTGTCTGTCAAATAAATAAACAAAATCTTTTTTTTTTTTTTTAAGATTTTATTTATCTATTTGACAGAGATCACAAGTAGGCAGAGAGAGAGGGGGGAAAGCAGGCTCCCGCTGAGCAGGGAGCCCGATGCGGGGCTCGATCCCAGGACCCTGGGATCATGACCCGAGCTGAAGGCAGAGGCTTTAACCCACTGAGCCACTCAGGCGCCCCAATAAGTAAAATCTTTTTTTTTTTTTTTAAAGATTTTATTTATTTATTTGACAGACAGATCACAAGTAGGCAGAGAGGCAGGCAGAGAGAGAGGAGGAAGCAGGCTCCCTGCGGAGCAGAGAGCCCGATGTGGGGCTCGATCCCAGGACCCCGGGATCAAGACCTGAGCTGAAGACAGAGGCTTCAACCCACTGAGCCACCTAGGCACCCCCAATAAGTAAAATCTTAAAAAAAAAACAAACAAGTTACTCAAATGTTCATGGTAGTCTAGGAGGCAGGATTAGATGTGTTTGTTGTAAGATTCTTTTAACTTTGCTATGTGTTTGAAAATTATATGTTGGAAAATTAATTTACATAGCATTCATCTGCTTTTGATTTTTGCTTTTAAAAGGGCAGTATTATAATATTCACAAGATAATGTTGATTGTGAGCATTTTATTAACTGAGGGAAGCTGCGACTTGTATATTATTTGGTGGTGTATCAATCAAAAATTAAATTCTACACTTTTTCTCTCTCCTGGATTCTAAGTTACTTCACAGAACTTTGGGCAAGCCTATTTACACCCTGTGTTTTGGTTTTTTCCCTTGTCAAATGAATAGACATAATTACTGATATTTTTATATTTTTATAGTGCCTTTCATCTGAGAAGTTCAAGGCACTTGTAGAACTTCTGCCGCACAGGCCGTGGGTCTTGCAGCACATTTGTAAGGTATGTAAATAGACACCTCTTCTTTTACTCCCTTTTTCCCATGGAAGACAGATTATTATATAAACGTTAAGTTCTAGGGAAATGTGATTGAATTACTGCTAATGATTCTCTTCACCAATCTCGAATTCTTTATCTTATTCCATACCTTTTCTCTCTGGTCTTATTTTTTTCTCTCTCCATACAGTACTCTTCTAACTTCCCTTTTTACTTCTAAGTCATCTTTCTTTCTTTCTTTTTTAAGATGGGGGTGAGGAAGGGTATAGGGAGAGAGAAAACCCCAAGCAGGCTCCATGCCCAGCACAGAGCCTAACACAGGTTTTGATCTCACAACCCCAAGACGATGACCTGAGCTGAAACCAGGGGTCAAACCTCAACTAACTGAGCACCCAGGCTCCCTAAGATATTTCTTTTTTTCTCATTTACTTATTAAAAGATTATTTTGTCAGGGAGGGGCGCCTGGGTGATTCTGGGTTAAAGCTTCTGCCTTCGGCTCCGGTCGTGATCTCAGGGTCCTGGGATCGAGTCCCGATCTCTGCTCGGCGGGGAGCCTGCTTCTCTCTCTCTCTCTCTCTCTCTCTGCCTCTCTGCCTATTTGTGATCTGTCTGTCAAATAAATAAAATTATTTAAAAGAAAAAAAAAAAGATTATTTTGTCAGGGAGAGTGAGAGAGCACAAGCAGGGGGAGCAGCAGGCAGAGGGAGATGTAGGCTCCCCAATGAGCAAGGAGCCCAATGTGGGACTTAATCCCAGAACCCTGGAATCATGACCTAAGCTGAAGGCAGATGCTTAACCTACTGAACTACCCAGGCCTCCCAAGATATTTCTTTTTTAGATGAAGATATATTTCCTGAGGAGATGGACTCATGTGTTATACACATACTCTTTTACTTCTGAGCCATTCCCATTTTACTCCTTCTGTTTTTCATTTTTAAGTTTTCATTTATTCTATAGTTTGGTTATTATACAGTTTATCCAGAGCTTGTGCTTCAGGTTTATCTAATAATAGCAATTAGCTAGTAGAGAATGAAAATTAGAGGACAATCTTCCCTCTTAACAGGGGTCAGAGACATATTGGCTTAGTTGGGAGCAATGTTAACAGCTGGTATAAAAGCCCATCCAGGGGTTGTGTAGATATTTAAACTAATTACAAATAAAGGACATAAGAGTGTCTTTTTAAAAATTTATTATTTTTTTAAGATTTTAGTTATCAGAGATTGAGAGAGAGAGAGAGAGAGCGCGCAGGGGGACAGCAGGTAGAGGAAGAAGCAGGCTCCCTGCTGAGCAAGGAGCCCAATGCAGAACTCCATCCTAGGACCCCGGGATCATGACCTGACCCGAAGACAGACACTTAACTAACTGAGCCACCTGGAAATCGAAGTATCTTAGTTGATACCATGATAAATATCTTGGGCTAGTACTTTTTGATCAGCTTTCCTTGTTCTCTTTGGGTCTGAGGGAACTCTATGTATGGAGAAGTGAGCTGTGAAGAGGATGAATATGTTGTGGTGAGATAGGCTACCTGCCAGTGAAGACAGATAATGGTAGTGGTTTTGGTTGGCTTTGAAATCCTCCTTGGCATGGTAAGAAGAATGGCCAAGTTAGGTTGTGGTTTTGTCATTCATTTGTTGAACAAGTAGTTATTGAATAGCTATTTCCATACGTGTGTGTGTGTGTGTGTGTGTGTGTGTGTGTCTCAGATGCTGTGTTCTAGGACACATCTGAAGAAAACAAAGAGGGTTCTTATTCTCTGGGTGCCTGGCTGGCTCAGTTGGTAGAACATGCAACTCTTGATCTTGGGGTCATAAATTTAAGCCCCACTTTGGGCATAGAGCTTACTTAAGAAAATAAACTGTTTCACATTAAAAAAAAAAAGGTCCCAATCCTCAAGAAGGTTTTTGTTTATTTGTTTTATAATATCTTTATTCCTAAAAATATGAACAGTTGGTTTGGAACTAAAAAGTCTATTGGTTTTGAATCTTACCAACTTTTCTCAATATCATTGACAAGTAGAAAGCACATCAGGTGTTAGTAATCATAAAAATATTAATAGTCCTGCTTTTGAAATTACTGTTCTAATAGGGAAGTCTGGTGATAGGTAAGGGTTGGGCTTACCTTTTTTAGGGAACAGCAAGAAAACTTGACTGGCCGGAGCCTAAAGAGCAAGTGGGAAGAGTGGGTAGAAAAACTTTTATTGATAGGCAGGGGCCAGATCTTGTAGGAACTGGGAATTTAGAGTTTATTCAGATTGTGTTGGAAAGTTATTAAAGGGTTTTTATGGGAATGGTAATAATATCTGATTTTATATTTCTAGCTGATGTATGGAGAGTAGACTGTAGGATGGCAAAAATGGAAGCAGGGAGACCTATTGGAAGCTATTTATTTGAGAGAGAGTGCATTCTAGTGTGGAGAGGGAGAGAGAATCTCAAGCAGATTTTGTACTGAACTCAGTATGGGGGGGAAGGGGTCTCTGTCTCACGACCCTGAGATCATAACCTGAGGTGAAACCAAGAGTCAGGTGCTTAACTGACTGTGCCACCCAAGCCACCCCTATTGGAAGCTTTTTAAATCCAGTGCAGAGGATAGGGGCTTGGACCAGAATGGTAACAGTGGAAGTGGAGGGATTCACAATATATTGTTGAGGAGTGCTCTAGGCTTTGCTGATAAATTGGAAGATGCAGCTTCCTAATCTCTTGATCCATGGCAAGATTAGCTCAGTGCAGTTACTAGGCATAGGAAGACAACTAGCCCAGGACCCCTGGGTATGTACTCTATTGTTGTCCACAAGGCTTGATTTCTCCTTTAAGTACTTTGTGTAATATATTAGAGTGGTTTGATTGATGGCCTCACCTGTAAGGGGGGAGTCTGTGTTTCAAAGTTTTCTTAATTGTGTATTTCTGCATCATTGTATTTATATAGTGAACATGTGCTTTCAGAGTGACAAGGATTTTATTGGTAGGAAGCAAAAAGTTACATGAATTTCTTTACTGCCACCTGACTGAATTAGGATAAACACAACGTGTTTGGTGTTTGCATTTTCTTGTCTTTTTGTTTAACTGTAGGAGTTAGTATGTTGGGACTTATGACGTAGGATTTTTGCCATCATTTTTTTTAAGATGCCATCATTTTTATAAATGTTGCTTAACATTATAAATAATAGTTTGATAATATGAGACAATATAAATCACAAATTGTCTTGATTCATTCTTGGGTTGTAGTAAGGACTCTGCTTTTATTGGATTCTGGGGTCATTTAGTTCCACTCTTAAGCAACAGTAAATAGTAAATAGTAAATAGTGGTGCAGAGATGCAAAGGTGGACAGAAAAGTAGATGGTGGGGTGAAGATTTTCTGCTGAGATTACCTTTCATAACTTAAAGCGTTCTTGGACAATTTCTAACCCAGGCTACCTCTCAATGTACACTAGTGTGTTGAATGGCGGTTTAAGAGGGTTCAGTCATGAAGCCAGAAGCATGTACTTTTCATGTACTTGCTATATGCACACTTCATTTATCTTTCAGGATTATTCTTTAGAAGTTACAGCTTTCATTAATTAAATTTTCTAATTTTACTAATGCTGCATCCTGACCATAGTCACTAAAACAATTTTTTTTTCAAGTTTTATTTATTAACCTAATGGCTACATCCATCATGGGGCTCAAATTTATGATCCTGAGATCAAGAGTCACGTGCTTTTCCAACTGACCCAACCAGGTATACCTAAAACAAATTTCTAAAATGTATGGGAAAATGTTTATTTGTTGTTTTGTTTTTTTAAGATTTTATTTATTTGACAGAGAGCACAAGAGCACAAGCAGGAGGAGCAGGAGAGGAGGGAGCACAAACGGGCTCAGCAGGGAGCTGATGTGGGGTTCAGTTGCAGGATCCTGCCTCCTAACTTGAGCCTAAAGCACTCAGGCACCAAGCTCCTAGCTACTTTAAAACACAGGGATTTAATTCTGTTACTTTAAAAAATTGTTTTGACTTTAAGCATATGGTTGAAAATTCTACTTTTGTTCTTTGTTTTGTTTGTTTGTTTATTATTTGACAGAGATCACAAGTAGGCTGAGAGGCAGGCGGGGCAGGGTGGGGTGGGGGGGGAGAAGCAGGCTCCCTGCTGAGCAGAGAGCCTGATGCGGGACTCAGTCCCAGGACCCTGAGATCATGACCTGAGCCGAAGGCAGAGGCTCTAACCCACTGAGCCACCTAGGCCCCTTTTGTTTTTATGTATATTTTTGCCTTTTTCTCATTGTGTCCTAGTCTCTCTAGTACAGACCAGTTGGTCTCTGATGTCTCTCTCATGAATCTTTAGCAAATGCTATGTCACTTTTCGGGTGTACTTTTATGTAACTCTCTTGTTCGGTATTCAGGTTTTGAGAGCCTAAGAAAGTTCATGCAGGGTGACTATTTAATGCTGTAGCTATACATTTTTTGCCAGGAGATAATTTTATTACATAATATGGAAGTTTTGTTGGAAATAGTGCGTGTAACTTTTCTAGTTATTCGGAAGGAAGCTCCTGTTTATCTCTTGAAGGTTTTAAGTTCAGGAAAGGAAGGCAGTAGATTATCTTGGGTAAGAACATAGGTTCTGAAGAGAGGCTGACAGTTAAGTACTAGCTCTTAAACTTGTGTTTTGTTTTGTTTTTATTAAGTAAACTCTACCCCTAGCATGGGGCTCGAACTCAATCCCGAGATCAAGAGTCACATGGTCTACCAACTGAACAAGCCAGGTGCCCCCAGTTTTTACACTTATGACTCTGGACAATAATGTGCCCCCTTTGAAGCTCAGTTTCCTCTTCTGTGGGGTGTGGGTGTGTATTCCAATTAGTATTGGAATACTATGAGGGTTCAGTGAGCGAGAAGCACTTAGCTCCAATGCCAGACGTGCGGCCCTTTAACTTTCACTATTCAAGCTACAGTTTGTAGTACCCAATAATCACACTAATTGAATTTGGAAGAAATTTTAAGTGTTTTTTTGTTTTGTTTTATTTTTTTAAAGTAATCTCTGCACCCAGTGTGGGGCTTGTACTCACAACCCCAAGATCAGGAGTTGCATGCTCTACTGACTGAAGCAGCAAGGGGCCCCAGTGTGGAAGAGGTTTTTTGGGGGAAGAAAGGAAGGGTAGCATCCTAAGACATAGTTCTTGGAGAAATACATCAGGGCTGTGATACTTCAGAAAGTAGCTCCCAAACTTAGCGGATCCCAAAGTTGGGATCCAGTTCCCCAAATTGGGAGTCACTTTGGGAGGGTTTTTTTGTTTTTTAAGATTTTATTCATTTAGGGCACCTGGGGGCTCAATCATTAAGTGTCTGCCTTCGCCTGGGTCATGATCTCAGGGTCCTGGGATCGAGCCCTGCATTGGGCTCCCTGCTCAGTGGAGAGCCTGTTTCTCCCTCTCCCTCTCCCATTTCTCCTACCTGTGTTCCCTCTTGCTGTGTCTCTCTCTGTCAAATAAATAAATTTTAAAAAAGATTTTATTAATTTATTTGACAGAGATCACGAGCAGGCAGAGAGGCAGGCAGAGAAGAGGAAGGGAAGCAGGCTCCCTGCTGAGCAGAGAGTTCCATGCGGGGCTCAATCCTAGGATCCTGGGACCATGACCCGAGCCGAAGGCAGAGGCTTTAACCCACTGAGCCACCCAGGCACCCTGGGAGGGTTTTTTTGTTGTTATTTGTTTCTGGTTTTTTTTTTTTTTTTTCCTTAATTATCTTTGTTTAGGTACAGATTTTTATGTGCAGTAAAATGCATCTATTTAACTGACAGTTTGGCAAGTTTTGGTAAATACATACATACTTGGTAAATATACACAAGTTTTAGTAAATACATACACATGTATAATTGCCACCCATTCAAGATACAAAACATTTCTTTGGAAAGCTTTAAAGTTTTCTATTTTTTAAAAATATGTATACTTTTAAATTTTATTTTTAAGTAATCTCTACACCCTGTGTGGCACTTGAACCCACAGTTCTGAGGTCAAGAGTTGCATGCTCCACGGCTGAGCCAGACAGGTGCCCCAAAGTTTGTTTGTTTTTAAGATTTTATTTATTTATTTGACAGAGATCACAAGTAGGCAAGAGAGGCAGGCAGGGAGAAAGAGGTGACCCGAGCCAAAAGCAGAGGCTTTAACCCACTGAGCCACCCAGGCGCCCCCCCCCCCCCCAAAGTTTCTTTTTTAAGTAGGCTCCACAGCCGGCATGGGGCCCAACACCAGGCTTGAACTCAGGAACCCTGAGATTAAGACCTGAGCTGAAATCCAGAGCTGCTTATGGTATGCATATTTTACCATGATTTAAAAAAAAAAAAAAAAAAAAAGCAGGGGTGTCTGGGTGGTTCAGTCAGTTAAGAACTGACTCTTGGTTTCAGCTCAGGTCATGATCTCAGGGTCCTGAGGTTGAGTCCCATGTAGGTCAAGTCCCAAGTCCAGGCCTACCGCAGAGTCTGCTTGTCCCTCTCCCTCTGTTCCTCTCCCTGTTCCTTCCCCTGCTTGTGCTTTCCCTCTCTCTCTCAAATAGATAAACAAAATCCTTAAGAAGTTTTTTTTGTTTTTTTGTTTTTTTGTTTTTCAGTGCACCAGATTTTAATGAAAAACATTTTTACATATTTACAAAGTTAACCTTTTAAAAAATCTGTTCCATGGGACGCCTGGGTGGTTCAGTTGGTTTTTAAGAAGTTTATAATAAAAGATGGGAGTACTTGGCTGGCTCAATTGGTAGAGCATGTGACTCTTGATCTGGGGGCTGTGAATTCAAGCCCCACATTACAGGTAGGAGTTGCATTTAAAAAAAAAAAGGCGGAGGGCACCTGGGTGGCTCAGTGGGTTAAGCCTCTGTCTTCGGCTCAGGTCATAGTCTCAGAGTCCTGGGATTGAGCCTTGTAACAGGCTCTCTGCTCAGCGGGGAGTCTCTTTCCCCCTTTTCTCTGCCTGTCTACTTGTGACCTCTCCCTCTCTGTCAAATAAATAAATAAAATCTTTAAAAAAAAAAAGTATATTCTAGAGCATAGTCCTCTCATTGTATTGCTTCCTTTGGGGCTTTAAGAGTATTTTCTTGGGACACATGTCTGGCTTAGTTGGAATATTCAATTCTTGATCTTGGGGTTGTGAGCTCAAGCCCCATGTGTAGAGATTACTTTTTTTTTTTTTTTTTTTTTAAGGATTTTATTTATTTGAGAGAAAGGGCGGGGAGAGAGTGGAGGGGTAGAGGGGAAGAGAGAGAAGCAGACTCACTGCTGAGCCAGAAGCCCAATGTGGGGCTTGATCCAAAGGCAGACACTTAACTGAGCCACCCAGGCGCCCCAAGATTACTTTAAAATTTTTTATATTTTAATTAACTTATTTTGTTTAGATTTTATATATTCGGGCTGCCTGGGTGGCTCAGTCACTAAGCGTCTGCCATCGGCTCAGGTCTCAAGATCCTGGGATCCAGTCCTGCATCAGGCTCCCTGCTCAGCGGGAAGCCTGCTTCTCCCTCTGCCATTCCCCCTGCTTGTGTTCCCTCTCTCGCTGTGTCTCTCTCTGTCAAATAAATTAATAAAAATAAAATCTTAAAAAAGATTTTATTAAGAGAGAGAACATGTGCGAGAGAGAGCACACAAGCAAGTGGGAGAGGAAGAAGAAGGCTCCCGGCTGAGCTAAGAGCTGGACTTGGGTATTGATCCCAGGACGCTGGTACCATGACCTGAGCTGAAGGCAGGCGCTTAACCAAATGAGCCACCCAGGTGCCCCTAGAAAAACTTATTAAAATATATTATTTTGGAGCAAGGAAATTGATGAAGCATGTATATGAAACAGTACAAAAGGGGTGGGCATGAAAAGTAAGCCCTTTTCCCATTTCAGCCTCCCAAAATCCTCCTTTAGAGAGAACCTTCTGTTTCTTGTGTGTCCTTTTAGAGATACTGTGTCTGTATGTATGTTACATATTTTTCCTTTTTTTTAGGTGCACACTGTTTCACATCACAGCATTAGAGATCTTATTTCTTCTCCTTAACAATAGTCTGGGTGATTATATGGCAAGATACTTAATAGAATACACTGTGGAAAATAGTTTGGCAGTTCCTCGTATAGTTTGTTTTAAGGTTTTCTTTGTCACAGAGAGAGGGAGGGAGAGCACACATGCAGGGGGAGCAGCCGGCAGAGGGAGAAGCAGACTCCCCACCAAGCGAGTCCAATGCAAGGCTCAATCCCAGGACCCTGGGATCATGACCTGAGCTGAAGGCGGATGCTTAACCGAGTGAGCCACCAGGTGTCCCTGGCAGTTCCTCATGTAGTTATATAAAGAGTTAACATACAACCCAGTAATTCCATTCCTAGATCTATATCCAGAGGATTTGAAAACAGGTACTCAGACATGAGTTGTACATAAATGTTCATAGCATCACTATTCATATAGCCAGAAGGTGGAAACAATCCAAATGTCCACCAGCAGATGAGTGGATAAATGTTATGTACAGATAATTGAACGTATCAGCTGTTTAAAAAGATGAAGTACTAATACCTGCCAGAAAATGGATGAACCTTTATTGTGCTAGGTGCCTAGGTGGCTCAGGAGGTTAAGCATCTGCCTTAGGCTCAGGTCATGATCCCAGGGTCCTGGGATCGAGCCCCGCACCAGGTCAGCAGGGGGCCTGCTTTGTCTCCCCCTGCCTGCTGCTGCCCGTGCTTGTGCTCTCTCTCTGTCAAATAAATGAAAAGCTTAGAAAATACTAAGTGAAAGAAGCCAAACACAGAAGGTCATAGGTTATAAGATTTCATTTATATGAAATATCTAGAATAGTAAATCTATAGAGACACAAAGCAATTTAGTGGTTGCGAGGTGCTAGGAGACGGGGAACTGGCCACGGACTGCTTAATAGGTATGCGGCTTTCTTTTGTGGTAATGCAAATGTTTTGGAACTGGATAGACTTGGTTGTTGTACAACATTGTGAATGTGCTAAGTATCAATGAACTGTTCACTTTAAAAAGGTTAACTTTACATTGTGTATATTTCACCTCAATTTTAAAAAAGAAAAAAAGTTTTAAATAGATGTAAGCCTCGGGGCACCTGGGTGGCTCAGTGGGTTAAGCCTCTGCCTTCGGCTCAGGTCATGATCCCAGGGTCCTGGGATCCAGCCCCGCATCGGGCTCTCTGCTTAGCAGGGAACCTGCTTCTTCCTCTCTCTCTGCCTGCTTCTCTGCCTACTTGTGATCTCTGTCTGTCAAATAAATAAATAAAATCTTAAAAAAAAAAAAGATGTAAGCCTCACCCTGAAGAGTTTTCATCTGCTAATCGTATAGAGATAGAGGAATAGAGATGTTTGTGCCAGAATGCAAGGTGTGTATTGTCATTGCTGAAACACCTAGGCAGCTGGACTACCTCTTGGTTTATTCCCTGTATGGCAGGTCTTCAGACAGGCATTGTCTTGTAGGCAATGTAAGTGGAGGATTAGGCTGCACAAAGTCAAATCCTGATTCTGCCCATCCATTTAAGGTTAACCCTGGAATATATACATTTTGAGGTGAATGGTAAGATGTGTTACTTAGGAAGCCAGAAGGGAGTGTTCTTTCCTCCAGCCCCAAAGAAGAATTTAAATCTGGCGTTGCTCTCATTTGGCCATATATTACAGGCTTTGTGGGGTTTTCCTCTGCTTGCCTTTGTGTGCTTAGGCCTGGTGCTCTTCATCTCTAAAGGCCTATGAACTGACATCAACCTTTGACAACTGCTTGATCAAGGTGACAAAACATCGACAGTACCAGGCTCAAGGGCATTATGAAATGGACAGATGGTTTGAGCCTTTTTGCCAGAAGTCTCCTGTGTTGTCTGCAGATAAAATAAATGGCTTTATGTGGAGTGCCTGGGTGGCTCAGTGGGTTAAAGCCTCTACCTTCGGCTCAGGTCATGATCTCAAGGTCCTGGGATTGAGCTCCACATCGGGCTCTCTGATCAGCAGGGAGCCTGCTTCCCCCTCTCTCTCTCTGCCTGCCTCTCTGCCTACTTGTGATCTCTGTCTGTCAAATAAATAAATAAAATCTTTTTAAAAATGGCTTTATGGGGCGCCTGAGTGGCTCAGTGGGTTAAAGCCTCTGCCTTCGGCTCAGGTCATGATCCCAGGGTCCTGGGATCGAGCCCCACATCGGGCTCTCTGCTCAGCAGAAAGCCTGCTTCCTCCTCTCTCTCTGCCTGCCTCTCTGCCTACTTGTGATCTCTATCTGTCAAATGCATAAATAAAATCTTAAAATTTTAAAAAAATGGCTTTATGTTTTCAATTTAATTTCCCAGTGTTTAATGGTGTGGGTAAACCTGAAGTTGATAGGACAGGTTTCTACTCAGTGCTGTGAAACAGTTTCAATGTAGTGATTTTCTTTGACTTAATAAAGAGTATGTATTCTGTTCATTTTACATGTGGTGTTTTTTTTTTTTCCAAGATTTTATGTATTTATTTGACAGACAGAGATCACAAGTATGCAGAGAGGCAGAGAGAGAGAGTGGTAAGCAGGCTCCCTGCTGAGCAGAGAGCCGGATGTGGGGCTCGATCCCAGGACTCTGGGATCATGACCTGAGCTGAAGGCAGAGGCTTTAACTCACTGAGCCACCCAGGCACCCCCTGGGAGGAAGCTTTTAATGTACATAAGGATCATCATTTTTTGTTTGTTTTGTTGTTTTTTAAAGATTTTATTTATTTATTTATTTATTTATTTGACAGAGATCACAAGTAGGCAGAGAGGCAGGCAGAGAGAGAGGAAGGGAAGCACTCCCTGCTGAGCAGAGAGCCCAATGCGGGGCTCAATCCCAGGACCCTGGGATCATGACCTGAGCTGAAGGCAGAGGCTTTAACCCACTGAGCCACCCAGGTGCCCTGTAGGATCATCATTCTTCTATGTGAAGTTCACAGGATTAAGTTTAAGACTGTACAGCTTTTGCATTTGTAATAGTCATCTGTACAGTACTGATTCATATCATCTTATTTAGAGAGAGAAATAAAACATACTAGTTTTTCTTACCCACGGTTTCTGTTACCCGTATTCAACTGTGGTCTGGAAGTACTGATCCTCTTTCTGACATCTCTCAGAAAGTCAGTGGTAGCCTAATCCTACATCACAGTGCCTACATCATTCACATTACTTCATCTCGTCACATAGGCACTTTATCATCTCACATCATCACACAAAGGGTGAGTACAATATGGTATTAGGGGGTGGGGAAAGACTACAGTCACATAACTTATTACAGTGTATTATAATTATTCTATTTTAGTTATTTAGTCTCTTACTATGCATAATTTATAAATTAAATTTTATCATAAGTATATATATACATATACATATGTGTGTGTGTTATTTATATATATATATATTTGGGAAAAGCGTAGTATATAGAGTTTGGTACCATCTGTGGTTTCAGGCATCCACTGGGGGTCTTGGAATTTATCCTTTGCAGAGAAGGGGTTACCACAGGATATAAAATTTCAAACTGGATTATATAATTGAGGCATATGGATGTTAAAAAGATAAGTTTTATGAATTTAACTTCTAATCTGTTGTGTCCTCTGTTTAATGAGTACGGTAAAAAAAAAAAAAAAAAAAAAGTAAAGATTAAGTTATGTCCAAAGCTGTGCTGTATTAAATGCTTTTATTTCTTGGGTCGTTGAGAAATGGTAGAAAGCTTGCTGTAATCATCACTGCTTCTTTTGCATAATTAGTTCCTTTGAAGAATTATGAGGTAAAATTATAATTATCTTAAGTATGCTAAATTAATCACTTTAAAGCTGTGATTATTTTATCTGCATAGAAGTTTATTCATTATCTTTCCAAAATATTGTAAAGATCTTGATCCAGCAGAAGCATAGTTACGCAGTTGAATTATTTCTACTTCTATTTTTTGGCTGGAGAACTGTTTTGGGCCTGCCTATAATGAATGTTTGGCTAATAAACATATAATGCATGCATTGTAACCTAGTAGCACCATTTGAAACATCTTTGGTGGTTTCTTATCTGCCAAAAATAAACTAAAAATTCTGCACAGAGGCAGATTTGCTGTGAGTCTAAGAAAATAAGTGTTAACAAAATGTGTAGTCCCTGAACAAGTTACTGAAATTATTCAGCTAATTTAGGTTGTAGAAGTCAAATTACCGCCAGCCCTGAAGTTTGGTTTAAATGAACACCACACTCAGTCTCCAATTTACCTAATTTAAAGCCTATTTTGTTACAATTTCCCAAGAGAAAAAGCGGGAGGGGTCCAGTCCATTTCTCTGAGGTAATAGCATAGTTGTCAGTCAAGGAAAATCAGACTTGAGGGCATTAGAAAAGGTGCTTTGAAAGTGAGAAGAATATATTGTGGGTGTATGTTTAAAACAAATTGGAGTTGAAGTAAGGATTTTTTTTTTTTTTTTTTTAAGATTTTATTTGCCAGAGAGAGAAAATAAGCACGCAAGCAGAGGAGAGGGCCAGAGGGAGAGGGACCCTGGGATCATGACCTGAACCAAAGGCAGACGCTTAACTGACTGAGCCACTCAGACACCCCAAGGATTTTTTTTTAAGATTATATTTATTTATATGAGAGAGCATGCACAGTACACAAGCAAAGGGGGAGGGGCAGAAGGCGAGGGAGAAGCAGATTCCTCTCTGAGCAGGGAACCTGACATGGGGCTCCATCCCAGGACCCTGGGATCATGACCTGAGCCGAAGGCAGATGCTTAAGTGACTGAGCCACCCAGGCTCGCTAGGTTAAGGATTTCCATAGCTGCCTTTTGGAAAGTTATGAAAATCACAAACTCATTTGATGGCGAAACCTGAACGGATGAGAAGGTCGTTTAGGCTTTATCCTTCTTAGTATAAATATTCATTTATTTTACTTAACTATTAACACACTGGGTGTGTTAGGGAGTATTTTGCATTTGCACAGTATATTATCTTTCTAAAACCTGAAAAATTCTGAGTTTGGAAACATCTCGTCCCAAGGCTTTGGATGAAGCATTGTGGTCTTGTAATTCCAGACAGTGAGAGATAAGCTAAATAATAACACTAGTTTTATCAATAGGAAAGAAGAGGGTGGGATAAGGTATGGATGTGATACGTACTTTGGGAAAACTAATTAGAGTTGACTTTTGAACAAATGGGAGTGCATCTGAAGATCCAAGTATAACTGACTCCCTGAAAATGAAACTAGTAGCCTGCTATTGATTGGAAGCCTTAGTAATAACATAAACAGTCAATTAACACATATTGAGTATATTAATACAGTATTGCATACTATATTCTTAGAGTAAAGCTAGAGGATAAAAGGATACTAAGAGAATCATGAGGAAGAGAAAATACATTTAGTACTCTAGTGTAAATCTGCATGTAAGTGGACCAGTGCAGTTCAAACTCATGTTGTTCATGGGTTAACTATATTCGCTAGATAGAAAAATTTAGGAAATTTTAGGAAGAAAAGCATTCTTTTCAGGTCAGGCCATAGTACAAGCCGCTCTTCAAGTTCTGGACAGTTGGAATTTGGAGGGAGTTGCCATTTATCCAAAATAAGACCTAAATAATAATGAGAAACATTTGTTGAACACTGACCTATCTTCAGTAGGTAATCTGTTTTTGTCTGATTTAATCTTCATACAAACCCTTTTTAGAAGATTTCATTCTCCACTTGACACATAAGGAAACTCAAATAGTAATGGGACACAAAACTAGTAAGTGATAGAGCCTGGATTAACTCTTAGGTAGTATAGCTTCTTTACCACTACTGTTAACTGGCTATTATCCAATAACTATTGCTGTCTATAGCTGAAATTAATTTCTAGAAGAATCTTTTCCTATGGCTTGTCTGGGACCTGTCCATATAATGAATATTTCTGATTTTACTGAGTGGTACATTTGGTAGATGCTGTATGTTCATTAGACACACACAGGATGGGACTCAGATTTTGAAACCCAAATACACTGTTTGGTCAAGTAAGGTTTTTGGTAGTGTTTTGGGTGGGGATGGGAGGTGGATAAGAATCATCTGGAACTCTCTGAGAACATGTGTGGGGTGGCCCCTCCTAGAATGTGAGGTTAGGGTAGGGATTGGAGTGCATGTGATGATCACATCTTCCTCCAACTATAGAGAATAGTCAAGCTTATTCATTTACAAGTTAAGATACAGTGATTGTAATGCAGTTTCCAGGCCTTTTCTCTGCTTCTTGGGGACACGTCCTAGAATACAAGAAAGGAATCCTAACAGGCCTTAAAAGACACTTGTCCTGAGTTGCGTGGGTGGCCCAGTCCATTAGCGTCTACCTTCAGCTCAGATCAGGATCTCAGGGTCCTGGAATTGAGCCCCAAGTCTAACTCCGTGCTCAGCAGGAAGTCTGCTTCTCCATTCCCTCCTCCTTCCCCACTTGTTGCTCACTCTCAAATAAATCAATAAAATCTTTAAAAAGAAAGAACACCTGACATTAAATAGTTACTCGCTAGATTGGGAAATGTTTCAGTTTTGAAAAAAACACTGTATTCAGGTAACCTTGAATTTGCTCTAATCTTCAGTGCTTTAGCTGTTAATAAATTATTTTTGGTCTTCCGTAATGAAACTCTTCAGCAGTTGAAATTGCTGCTCTACAGTATTCTAAGAATGGGGCACCTGACTAGTTCGGTCTGTAGAACGGGTGACTCTCTCCCTCCCTCCCCCAAGATTTATTTGTCAGAGAGCACAAGCAGAGGGAACAGCAGGCAGAGGGAGAAGCAGGCCCCCTGCTGAGCAAGGAGCCTGGTGTGGGACTCAGTCCCAGGGCTCTGGGATCATGACCTCAGCTGAAGGCAGATGCTTAACTGACTGAGCCACCCAGGCATCCCAGAATGGGTGACTCTTGATCTCCAGTTCAAGTCCCACATTGGGTGTAGAAATTACTAAAAAAAATACAGTGAAAAAAATACTCCCCCCCCCCAAAAATACTCCCAAGAGTTTGTCTTCAGCACTTTTTTTTAAAAAAAAATTATTTATTTGATAAAGAGAAACACAGCGAGAGAGGGAACACCAGCGGGGGAAGGGGAGGAATGGGAGAGGGATAAGCAGATGTCTGACTGAGCAAGGAGTCTGATGTCGGGCTCGATTCCAGGAGCCTTGAATCATGACCTGAGTGGAAGGCAGACGCTTAACGACTGAGCCACCCAGGTGCCCCTGTCTTCAGCACTTTTTGCCATATCTAAGGTGATAAGACAGATATTTCGTCTTCTTTTTTCCCCCTCCCCTTTATTTTGTTTCATATATGAACTTATTGCCTAGGGAATTTTATATACAGTAGTTTGTTACTTGTAAGTCTTGTTTGAAAAGAAGTAACTTCCTGCTTGAACAATGAGACTTAAGGCCAATATTGAAAAGAAGGGAAGTGCTTAGAGGAAGTAAATTTGAAGGCTAATGTCTAATCTTAGTAACTTGAGATTTTGAAAGTTTTCTTTCAAAAAGTTAAATTAACTCTTTCTTATACCAATGCATTTTTTCAAAAAGTTCATTTATTTTTAGTAATCTCTACATCCAGCAAAAGGCTCAGGCTCATGACCATAAGGTCAGAAATTACATGTTCTTCTGACTGAGCCACCCAGGCACCCACCAGTGCAGTTTTTAATCCATGAATTTAGGAAGGCTAGGTTTCTTATCCTTGATTCAGTCAGCAAACACTTCTGTTCGGTGCTGTTTTTTACTTTTTCAGGTGTTATAGGGAATATAAAAATGAATATACAGCCTTTTTTTTTATTTTTTAAGATTTTACTTATTTATTTGAGAGAGAGGCAGTGAGAGAGCATGAGCGAGGAGAAGGTCAGAGGGAGAAGCAGACTCCCCGTGGAGCTGGGAGCCTGATGTGGGACTCGATCCCGGGTCTCCGGGATCATGACCTGAGCCCAAGGCAGTCGTCCAACCAACTGAGCCACCCAGGCGTCCCAAATTTCTTTTTTTTTTTTTTTTTTTTCAGCCTTTTTTTTTTTTTTTTTTTTTTAAGATTTTATTTGTTCATTTGACAGAGATCACAAGTGGGCAGAGAGAAAGAGAGGGAACCAGGCTCCCCGCCAAGCAGTGAGCCCGATGCGGGACTTGATCCCAGGACTCCGGAACCATGAACCGAGAGCCAAAGGTAGAGGCTCAACCCACTGAGCCACTCAGGCGCCCCGAAGATAGTCTTTTTTTACTGGAATTTACAGATGATAGACTCCAACAGTTAAACCAAAGCTATTGGGTGCCTGGGTGACTCAGTGGGTTAAAGTTTCTGCCTTCAGCTCAGGTCATGATCCCAGAGTCCTGGGAATGAGCCCCGCATCAAACTCTCTGCTCAGTAGGGAGCCTGCTTCTCTTCATCTCTCTGCCTGCATGTCTGCCTACTTGTGATCTCTGTCTGTCAAATAAATAAATAAAAAATCTTAAAAATAATTAAAATTTGAAAATTAAAAAAAAAAAGATTAGCTGTTACATTCTAACTGTTGTTTTTCTAAGCCCTTTCCTCTGTTAACTCATTCAATGATTACCACTATCGGTGATGTTAGGAACCATTATTTTTCCCATTAGTACAGATCAGGAAGTAGAGGTACAGGGGTTAAGTAATTTGCCCAAAGATTCACAGCGGCTCTAAATACTAGTACCTGGCTTCAGAGCCTTCTTTCTGCCATTGCAAAGAGAATATCAAGTGATGTAGGCTTACGTAATCGTTTGGGAAGCAGCACCTAGTAGACCAAGTGCTATAGGAGTTGAGGGATAAGGAAGAATGAGTAGGTGGGGATGCCTCTGCAGGAGGTTGTAACTCTTAGAGTAAAAGGAGATAAAGTATTATGAGTACTGGGAATCAGTTGTTGGCAGTGTTATATGCTGTACTTAGACAGATAATCATGTTTTTTGTTTTTTTAAAGATTGAAGGTACCAGGATGGCTTTGGGTCTGGTCATGATGTCAGGGTCCTAAGATTGAGCCCCCACATCGGGCTCCCTGCTTGGTGGGAGGCCTGCTTTCCCTCTCCCTCTCGCATGCGCTCGCTCTCTCTCTCTCTATCCCCCTCCCTCCCCGTGTCAAATAAATAAATAGAATCTTTTAAAAAGAATTTATTTGAGACAGAGACAAGAGCCGGGGCAGGGGTGGGGGGTGTGTAGCAGAGGGAGAGAATCTCAACCAGACTCTCCGCTGAGTGTGGAGCCTCTGGGGCTGGAGTTCAACCTTGAAATCATGATCTGAGCTGAAATCAAGAGGCCTGTGCTTAACCATCTGAGCCACCCAGGTGCCCCTCTCCTGTTTTTAGATAGTACCACCACCTTTAGCTCAAACTTTGTTTCTTTTCCCCAGCTTTGTTGTCAAATGATGATCTTGCTTTTTATTTAATTGAGAAAATGGAAGTAGTTAGAAGAGTCTGCTGCTCTCACATCTATTCACTTGCCTATGTTTGGCTCTTGTGGTCTGCTTCCTCCTCTGTTAGAGTGGAGCGGGCCCATAGGAGTCCATAGTGCATATCTAGGGTCATCCCCGCCACCTGCGTGCTAGATGTGTTCCCCTTAATGTCAATACTTTGCTGTAGCAGTTCTTCCCTCTTCTGCCCCAATTGGCATACAGTCCACTGGCCAGACCTTAATGACCTCACCTAGCTGTATCAGAGGTCAGGAAATGTAGCTTTTCTCATTAGCAGCCACGTGACCAAAAAGGAACGTGATAGATAATGAGGCAGACAACAGGCAGCCTCTACCACAAGTTCCAGACCATTTTTTTCTTAATTAAAAAAAACTTTGCTGAAGTTCTATGAGGTATAATTTACATACCATACACTTCACCCATTTAAAGGGTATAATTCAATGAGTTTTAGTATATTCACAGAGTTGTGTAATCAATTTTAGAACATTTTCATCGCCTCAGAAAAAAACTTTTCAGCTGTCATTCCTTGGTCTCTCCATCACTACCCCTGGCCTTAGGCAACCATTAATCTTCCTGTCTCTGCAGATTTGCCTACTCTGGACATTTAATATAATGCAGCCACATAATATTTGGGCTTTTGTGACTGGCTTCTTTTACTTAGCATAAAGTTTCCAAGGTTCATCTATGTTGTAGCATGTAGCATGACTTTTTGAAAGAGGATTTTATACCACCTTCTTGCAACCCTCATCTCCTCAATCCAGCGCAGTTTGCTACTCTTTCCTCGTAGCCAGCTGAACATGTTTCCCCTGTGCTGCTGGAGGCCTTTAGTTGCTATGTCTATGCCCTTTTCACTGGCCATGGAATATGAACCCATTCCTTGAAATGTCTTCATCCTTTCTCTTGGTGCTGGTTGTCCTCATAACTTCCTGACTGTAATCTCTGGCTTCTTGATGCCTACCTTTTTCATTTTTCTAGTAGTCTCTATGGATAGATCACTTCTTCTCATTCCATACATTTGAGGGCTATGCAGTTTTTATCTGTAATAACAACTTAACTTGGGCTGTAATCTTTCAGCTGGTTGGGGAGTGAGGGATATGTCTAGGGTTAGGGAAAAGCCTGTAGGTTGTACTCCTTCCACCTCACCCTTTCATTAGGCTTTACTCTCCTCCCAGGCACACTCATACCCTCACCATGGTGGTCTCCTCCCTATCTAGTTCACCTCCTAGCCATCTGTCATGCTGCTGCCGAGGGTGTCTTTGTAAATTACAGTCTGATTGTGCTGTTTCATTGGCCTTCCCTTGCTTACAGAATAGAATACAGGTTGCTATGCATGACATTCCAGATCCTCCAGTCCAACCATCACTCATATTTCTAGCTTCATTTTCTAATAGTCTCCTCTCTGAATTTTTTTTTTTAAGATTGTATTTATTTATTTCACAGAGAGACAACAAGAGAGGGGATACAAGCAGGAGGAGTAGGAGAAGGAGAATCAGGCTTCCTGCTGAGCAGGGAGCCTGATGTGAGGCCTGATCCTAGGAATCATGACTCAAGCCGAAGTGATTGAGCCACCCAGGTGCCCCTCCTCTCTGAATTCTTATATTAAGGGTCATTGAGGTTATTTGCTTAGGCCGTTCCTCACATTAGGAAGTATTCCTAAGCTGCTGTTACTCTTCTCAACTCCTTTCAGAGTACTTGATCTCATTCCTCAAGGTCTAAGTCAGATGTTACCTTCTCTGAAGCCCTCTGCAGAATTGCTTACTTTTTCTTTATTCATACCAGAGAGGACGTCAACTTCTGTTATAGCACTTAATTACATTGTATTTTTTTCTCTAAGAATGTCTTCCAGATAAGGCTGCTCTTTAGCACCTAGAACAGAGAGTGGCCCATAGAATACCCATGGTTTGTGTTAGGCTGATCCAAGTGTAAGGGAATTGAGACAAGGCCACTGGACCTGGCAAGGAGGTGACTGCCATTGGACTGAATTAGTGGGTGGAAGAGCAACTTGGAAAACGCATGAGGGATGGGTGGAAGTGCCTGCCAGAATTTATCTTTAAGTGACCTGATAAAATGTGTTCTCAGAAATCTATAGAATGAAATTATGTTTCCTTTGGCAGATCCTTGTAGCATGCCCCCCCCCCAAATTTTTTTTTTTAAATAAGAATTCCACGTCTGCCAAACAGCCTTGGGAGAATTGTTTAGAAGAGTGCTGTCCAGGAAACTGTGACAGTGGACATGTTCAGTGTCTGCCCTGTCTAGTACTAAAGTCCTGTGTGTCCATGGACCATTTGAAATGTGGCCATTGGGCCCAAGGAAGTAAATTTCAAAATTTCAACTAATTTAAATATTAATTAAGAAATAGTCACTATGACTAATGGCTAATATGTTGGGCAGTGAAACTGTGACGGTACCATCTTTGGGAGTGAATGCAACCCAAACATTCTGTCTCTTGTGTTCAGGTGCTTCAGACAATGACTCTCCTCCCCATATATGGTTTTTGTTTTTTTGTTTTTTCCACTTTTTTTATGTTCCAGTTTGTAACTATCATAGAAGTCCTCGGCTTCCTCTGCACTTATGTATGATTCAGATATGAGGGAAGTCTTTCTTCACAGTGTTGAGGAGAGCTTCTCAACACTTCCTTTGAAAGGTGGATCGAAGTTAAAATTTTATTTCTGTATATAGCAGCCACTGGTAGATCACACAGTGGCTTTTTGTTTGTTTGTGGTTTTGTTTTGTTTTTGTTTTTTCCATTCAGCAAACACATATAGATAGCCTAATGGTGTCTGGCACTGGTAGTGTAAAGATGAATAATACTACCCTTGTCCTAAATCAGCTTTCAGTCTAGTAAAGAGAGTCTTGATTAAGTATGAATGATAAATAAGGATAAAAATATTTATGAAGTAAGTTGTGTGGGTTGGGAAAAGGAAATGGAAGTTATCAGGAAAGAAATGACTTGTCATTTTGAAAGGTAAATATTTACTAGATAGACAAGAGGTGGGGAGGTTTCCTAGGCAGAAAGAAGATGTATGTAGGACCGAATATACCTTAATTTTATAAAATTGTATTGTGATGCTAAGATGATAACAAAATACAGTGAATTGGACCCTTTACCTGGAGAGTTGGAGGTGACTTTAAACTTCAGAGAACTTTGTTGGAAAACATTGATTCTGGGGCTCCTGGGTGGCTCAGTCGGTTAAAGCCTCTGCCTTCAGCTCGGGTCATGACCCTGGAATCCAGTCCTGGGTCGGGCTCTCTGCTCGGTGGGGAGCCTGCTTCCCTCTCCCTCTCTGCCTGCCTCTCTGCCAAATTGTGATCTCTGTCTGTCAAAGAAAGAAAACATTGATTCTGCAGTGCAGTCCTTAAAATGCAGAATGTGATCCAGGTTTAAATTAAATTTTTTTTTAAGATTTTATTTATATATTTAACAGAGATCACAAGCAGGCAGAAAGGCAGAGAGAGAGAGAGGAGGAAGCAGGCTCCCTGCTGAGCAGAGAGCCCGATTCGGGGCTTGATCCCAGGACCCTGAGATCATGACCTGAGCCGAAGGCAGAGGCTTTAACCCACTAAGCCACCCAGGCGCCCCTAAATTAAATTTCTGATCTTTGATCCTTGACCTTATTTTTTATCTATCTTTTTTTTTGTTTTTGAACGTCTTTTGTTTTATTTAAGATTTTTATTTATTTACTTGACAGACAGACCACAAGCAAGGGGAGCAGCTGACAGAGGGAAAGGGAGAAGCAGGCTCCCTGCTGAGCAGGGAGCCCGATATGGGGTTCAATCCCAGGACCCTAGGATCATGACCTGACCTGAAGGCAGATGCTTAACCAACTGAGCCACCCAGGCACCGCCCTCCCCTGACCATCTTTCTTACCTAACTCTAGGTGAAGTTCTTGTTTGTTACACTAGCTTCATTGCTTAGTAAAGTCAACTTTGTTGGCAGTTATTAGGGGTTTTTTGGTTTTGTTTTCAGATTTTATTTATTTAAATCTTACCTACTTATTTTTAAGGATTTTATTTATTTGACAGAGAGAGACACAACAAAAGAGGGAACACTAGCACGGGGAGTGGGAGAGGGAGAAGCAGGCTTCCTGCTGAGCAGGGTACCCGATGTGGGGCTCAATCCCAGGATTCTGGGATCATGACCTGAGCCGAAGGCAGACGCTTAATGACTGAGCCACCCAGGCGCCCCTCAGATTTTATTTTTAAGTAATCTCTACACCTAACATGGGGCTCAAACCCATAACCCTGAGATGAAGAATCACATGCTCCACTGACTTTAGCCAGCCAGGCACCCCAGCAGTTACATAGTTATTAATGATGGGTATATAAACATATAAACATATGTATAAACATACAGGGGCAGGTACTGTGCATTTTCTTTCATTGAAATGGCTCATGAAGCCTACAGGTTCCTAACTTTGAGCAGCTTTCTGTTCATCTTTGTTCCAGTTAAATTGTAATTAAAGTTTGCTTTTTAAACCCCAAATCCCAGCAGTATTTGCAACAACTTGTTATCTGCACTTGTCACTCTGGGCTCTTTGAAGATGTAAATTTTTTGCTTTGATTCCCTGTTTTCCCCTTTGATTGTCTGTTCTTTCATATTGGTAACCATGTTTCCTTTTTTTAAAGATTTTATTTATTTATTTGACAGAGTGCACAAGTAGGCAGAGGCAGGCAGAGGGAGAGGGAGAAGCAGGCTCTCTGCTGAACAGGGAACCTGATGTAGGGCTCCATCCCGGGACCCTGGGATCATGAACTGAGCCAAAGGCAGCTGCTTAACCAACTGAGCCACCCAGGTGCCACCTTTTTATTTTATTTTATTTATTTATTTATTTATTAAAAGAAGCCCAGGTACCTGGGGCTTTATCTTTAAAAAATATATTAAAATAATGTTTTTATTTTTTATGTAATTTAGATTTTTTTTTTTTTTAATGTATACAGTATACAGGTCTCTGGCTTTCAGAGCTCTTTTGCTATAGCAAAGCATCTGTGTGGTGATGTTTCCTTATGATAGCACAAATGGAGTGATGCTGAATCCTCAGTATAAACTACCTTACTCCGAATCCTGAAAAACATTTTTTTAAAGATTTTATTTATTTATTTGACAGAGATCACAAGTAGGCAGAGAGGCAGGCAGAGAGCGAGAGAGGAGGAAGCAGGCTCGCTGCTGAGCAGAGAGCCCGATGCGAGGCTCGATCCCAGGACCCTGAGATCATGACCCGAGCCGAAGGCAGAGGCCCACTGAGCCACCCAGCCCCCCCCCCAATTAATTTTTGTAATACAAATTCCAATTTCTTGTGATTCTCTCAGGTAGGTGTAAGGAAGACTACTGGATTGTGGTAATACATAAAGTATGATAGGCTGGACTCTCTCCAGCTGCATTTGCATTTTATATAAGAACTTATAAAATCAGGGACGCCTGGGTGGCTCAGTTGGTTAAGCAGCTGCCTTCGGCTCAGGTCATGATCCCAGCATCCTGGGATCAAGTCCCACATCGGGCTCCTTGCTCGGCAGGGAGCCTGCTTCTCCCTCTGCCTCTGCCTGCCTCTCTGTCTGCCTGTGCTTGCTCGTTCTCTCTCCCTCTCTCTGACAAATAAATAAATTTTAAAAAAAAATTAAAAAAAAAAAAAGAACTTATAAAATCAAAGTAAACACCCTTAGATGATTACTACATGAGAGAGAAACCTTTCTTGACTATTCCTTGGCCACTTTAAATAACTTAAATAGTCTGTGCTTGGAGAAAAAGAAAAGGTATGGGAGGTGTATAAAAAAGAAAATAAAAACTAAACTCTCAAAAAGTCTTAAGATATCAGAGGGAAGCAGTAAAGAAAACAATGATACATGGGGCGCCTGGGTGGCTCAGTGGGTTAAGCCTCTGCCTTTGGCCCAGGTCATGATCTCAGGGTTCTGGGATCGAGCTCCACATCAGGCTGTCTGCTTGGCGGGGAGCCTGCTTCCCCCTCTCTCTCTCTGCCTGCTTGTGATCTCTCTCTCCCAAATAAGTAAAATTTAAAAAAAAAAAGACACAACAAACATACCCAAAGCTTCCCTGTGCCTTATTCCTATCTTAAAGCACTCCTGGGCTTGTCTGATTTCTTTCACTATTGATTAGTTTTGCCTAGATTTGAGTTTCTTTGCTGGATTTTATTTGGGCCTGGTTTATTTTAATAATCTTGCGGAGATTCACCCAAGTTGATTCAAGTAGCAGTTGGTTTACTTTTCATTGCTGTGTAATATTCTGCTATTTGGTACAACACTGTATCCACTCAGCTGTTTACTGATGATGATTTCTATTAGAAAATCTTGCATGTGCGTTTGGTATATTTATTTACTCAACATTTCTGTGAGTTTATACCGAAGATTGTTGAGCTTTAGTACACACTACTAAACAGTTTTGCAAAGTAGTTGTACACTCCCACCAGCAGTAAATATAAGTTCCGGTTAATTCGCATCCAGCAGCACCTTTTTTTTTTTTAGGAGGGAGAAGGGGCAGAGGGAAGGAAGAATCTTAAGTGGGCTCCATACCAACTTGGAGCTCCATCTCATGACCCTGAGATCCTGACCTGGGCGGGAATCAAGAGTTGAACACTTAGCCAACTGAGCCACCCAGGTTCCCCCAACAGCACTTTTTACATTTTAGCCATGCTGATGGGTGTGTGGTGATATCTCATTATGGCTTTAACTTTTTTTTTAAGATTTTATTTTATTTATTTTAGAGAGCATGTGTGCATGGGGGACGGCAAGTGGGAAGGAGAGGGACAAGTGCGCTCCATGCTGATCATGGAACCTGACATGGGGTTTGATCTCATGAGCCTTGAGACCATGACCTGAGTGGAAATCAAGAGTCAGATGCTTAAGTGACTGGACCACCCAGATCCCCTTCATTGTGGCTTTAATTTGATATGATGACTAATATTTTTAAACACCTCTTCCTGTTTGTTGGCCATTTTAGAAAGCTGCTTTTGTGAAAAAGGATTACTTTGGACTAAGAAGTTCAATGATTGGGGAAATAAGATGCCTATGAAACATACTAAGATGTAGATTGAAATTTTATAATAGATGCCAAAAGAGTGGCAGAGTATCTCAGATGATCACTAAGAAGCAGATAAAAAGATCTCAGAGAAATTGTAAGATCACTCAAAATTAGCTTTGGGTACCTGGTGGTGGGTGCTTCATTTTATGTATACAGTAAAGATACATATACACTAAATCAGAGGTTCTCAAAGTTGAGCATGAGTCAGAATCACGTGGAAAGCTTATTTTATTTTATTTTATCTTATTTTATTTTATTTTATCTTGAGTATGAGCATGGGGAGGGGCAGAGGGAGGCAGAGAAGCAGACTCCCCACTGAGTAGGGAGCCCTATATGGGACTTGTTTTCAGGACCTGAGCTGAACTAAGGCAGACAGACACTGGCTGAGCTACCCAGGAGCCTGGTGGGCTTGTTTAAACCCAAATTAATGGACCCACTTTCAGGACTTCTGGTTCTGTAGGTTTGTTGTGGGAGCTGAGAATTTGCATTTCTATCAAGTTGTCAGGTGACATTGATAGCACTAATCTGAGGACCACTTTGAGAACTACTGACTGGAGACTCAGGATTCTTAAGGAAATAGCTAGTTGAATTGTCGTGGCTAGATATTTGCCTCAATGAGATTATTTTGCTAATTGAAAACTAATGATTGAAGGATTAAAAATATAGGGCATAGGGCGCCTGAGTGGCTCAGTGGGTTAGGCCTCTGCCTTCGGCTCAGGTCATGATCCCAGGGTGCTGGGATCAAGCCCCACATCGGGCTCTCGGTTCAGCAGGGAGCCTGCTTCCCCTCCTCTCTCTCTGCCTGCCTCTCTGCCTACTTGTGATCTCTGTCTGTCAAATAAGTAAATAAAATCTTTAAAAATATAGGGCATTAGGTCAGTCAGTAGTGCCATACAGTATTTGCTTTTTGTCCAGTCAGCAGTTCTTTTTAATTTTCAGTCCATTTAAGCTAGGAAGACTAGAATGCTGTGTACTAAACTCTAGGCTAAATGGACAATTCAGAAAACCCTCAAGAGGCTATTTAGACAAATACGATCCTACATTATGGTCACAGAAACATGAGAAAATCACCTGCTTTTCACATGAGAAAAAGACTGCTGTGTGAAGTGGGGAGGACTGAATGTTAATGCATGTTTGTGGTTTACCTATTCGAGTGCAGGAAGCACCCCTTCTTAACTGCCGAAAATGTCTGATGGACAGACCACTCCCACACTGCAACTAGATGAGCAAGGCAAGTAGGAGTGCAAATAGGCTGTAGTTAGACTACAGGAAATCATTAGACTTGTAAAAAGAGGTGTAAAAGGGTTGGCCACCACTTATCAGTCTTACTATAGGAGAGTTTCCTGCAGTGCAGAAAACCACAACCCTTCCGTGACATCATCTGTTCCCCAGTGAGAGTAAATAAACTTGAGACACTAGAGCCAAGGGTTCCTAACTTCATAGCAGCTCAAATATACTTTTGATATTTGGCAACTCTGTCTTCCTCTTTTTGTGTAAATGACATTCTAAAAAGAGTTTGCAAAAAAAAAAAAAATCACAAAAGGCTAGAAAACTGCCTGGGAAATGCCAAATAAATGTAACATAGTTTTAAAATCCAAAGACTTTTTATTTTTTTTATTTTTTATTTTTTTTAAGTAATCTTGGGGCACTTGGCTGGCTCAGTCAGTTAATCGTCTGCCTTTGGCTCAGGTCATGATCTTAGGATCCTGGGATGGAGCCCCCTCTCTGTGCTCTCCCTCTCCCTCCTCTCCCTCTCCCTCTATGCCTCCCTCGCTCTCTCAAATCAGTAAGTAAAATCTTAAAGAAAAAAAAGATTGTTAAAAAAAATCTCTAATCTCTATCCGCAGTGCGGGGCTTGAACTCAGGACCCTGACATCAAGAGTTGCATGCTTTACCAGCTGAGCCAGCCAAGCGCCCCCCCAAACCACAAGGCTTTTGATCAAATACATCAAAACCTCAAGAAGAAATAATTGAGAGTAATCAGTCACCTTCAGTTACATATTAATTGATTGACTCTTTCACAGTATCACCAAGGTTTACTTGGGTAGCAAAGGCGAAAAGAACACTATAAGCTCTATGATTGTTTCTTGACATTTGTGGAAGAGGAAGGAGGGTAAGAAAGTGGAGTGTTTAGGAATAGGGGCTCTGGAACAGATTGCTTATTAGTTCAGTGCCCAGTTCTGCCCCTTACTAGCTAGCTGTGTGACCTTTCAGTACTTCAGTTTCTGTATCTGGAAATGAGAACACTAGGCTCTATCTCATTGGGCAGTTATGAGGATTAAACATGTTAATAAAAAGTTTGTTAACAGCATTTTTTAAGATTTTATTTACTTATTAGAGCGGGGGGGGGGGACACAAGCAGGGGGAGTGGGAGAGGGAGAAGCAGGTTTCCCACCTAGCAGGGAGCCTGACGTGGGCCTCGATCCCAGGACCCTGTGATCATGATCTGAGCCACCCAGGCACCCTGTTAACAGCATTATTAAAGTGTTTACTATTTCTGGCATTTCCCACAAAGTGCTAAAAGACAGATTTCTCCATCTTCAGCTAAATGCCTATGGGTCTAGGTATAAGTAGGAAAAAAATGAAGTTGTGGAGGAGAAGGATGAAAAAAACAAATGAGGGATGCCTGGGTGGCTCAGTCGGTTGAGCGGCTGCCTTCGGCTCAGGTCATGATCCCAGCATCCTGGGATCTGAGTCCCACATCGGGCTCCTTGCTCAGCAGGGAGCCTGCTTCTCCCTCTGCCTCTGCCTGCCACTCTGCCTGCCTGTGCTCGCTCACTCTCTCTCCCGCTCTGACAAATAAATAAATAAAATCTTTAAAAAAAAAAAAAAAAAAAAACAAATGACCTAAATAAATAGAAAGGGATCTTCATGGATCAGAAACTTAATACTGTAAAGGTGTTAGTAATCCTCAAATTGATCTATAGATGCAGTGCAGTCCTTACTAAAAATTTCAGTTGCCTTCTTTGCAGAAATCAACAGGCTGCTCCTAAAATTTCATTTGGTAATCCAGGGGACCCGGAATAGGCAGAACAATCTTGAAACAGAGCACAGTTGGAGGACTCACCTGATTTCAGAACTTAAGTACAATAGTAATCAAGATAGTGTGTGGTACTGGCATAAAGACAGACATACAGATCACTGGAATAAAATTGAGAATACAAAAATAAGTCCTCGGGGCGCCTGGGTGGCTCAGTGGTTTATAGCCTCTGCCTTCAGCTCAGGTCATGATCCCAGGGTCCTGGGATCGAGCCCCACATCAGGCTCTCTGCTCTGCGGCGAGGCTGCTTCCCCTCCTCTCTCTCTCTGCCTGCCTCTCTACCTACTTGTGATCTCTCTCTCTGTCAAGTAAACAAATAAAGTCTTTAAAAAAAAAAAAAAGTCCTCACATTTAGGGTCAACTGATACTCAGTATGGTTACCAACACCATTCAGTGGGGAAAGAATAGTTCCTAATGCTGAGATGACTAGATTTCCACATGACAAGGTAATGAATTTGGACTCCTACTTCATATCATGTATAAAGATTAACCTAATAGATAAAAAGATCTCTCATGACCTCGGATTTGGCAGTGCGGTGTTTTTTTGTTTTGTTTTGGTTTTTGGCTGGTTTTTTTGTTTTTTGACAGATGACAAGTAGGCAGAGGGGGGGGGGGGGAAGCAAGCTCCCCCCTGAACAGAGAGCCTGATGTGGGGCTCAATCCCAGGACCTTGGGATCACGACCTGAGCCGAAGGCAGAGGCTTAACCTACTGAGCCACCCAAGTGCTCCTTGGCAGTAGTTTCTTAGATATGACATAAATCGACAGCAACCAAGGAGAATATTAGATAAAATTGGGACTTGATCAAGTGTGCTTCAAAGGACACCATCAGGAAAGTAGAAGCAACCCAGTTCAAAAATGGGCAGTGGATTTGAACAGATATTTTTCCCAAAGAAATATACAAATGACCAATAATCACATGAAACGATGCTCAGCATTATTAATCATTAGGAAAATGAAAATCAAAACCATAGGAGATGCCACTTCACGCCCAAATGGCAATGGTTAAAATAGTCTTGGCAAGGATGTGAAGTAATTGGAACCTTTGTACATTGCTAATGGGGATGTAAAATGGTACAGCTATTGTAGGAAACATTTTGGCAGTTCTTTAAGAAACAAAACATATAATTGCCTAATTATATAACAGTGCTAGGGTTTGTGTGTGTATATAGCTGTATACTTAAAGGAGTTGAAAGCAGAGACTTGGGCAGTACTCATAGGGTGCCAGTGTTCATTGCAACATTAGTACAGTAGCCACAAGGGGAAAGTAACGCCAAGCATCCACCAGCAGGTAAATGGACAAACCAAATGTGGTATATCCATACCATGGAATATAGTTCGGCCATAAAAAGGAATGAAATTTGATACATGCTACAACACAGATGAACTTTTTTTTTTTTTAAGATTTTATTTATTTACCTGAGAGAGTGAGTGAGAGAAAGAGAGAGAGAGAACATGAGCAAGGAGCCCAAAAAGGGCTCAATCCCAGAACTTTGGGATCATAACCTGAGCTGAAGGCAGGCGCTTAACTGACTGAGCCATCCAAGCACCCCATCATAGATGAACATTAAATGTTACGCTGTGTGAAGTTGGGCACAAAATGGCAAATATTGTATGATTTCATTTATATGAGATAACTAGAATAGGCAAATTTATAAAGATTAGAGGGGTTTTTATCAGGGGCTAAGGAAAGAGAAGAATGAGGAGTTACAGCTTAATGGTTACAAGTTTCTCTTTGGGGTAATGAGAAAGCTTTGAAAATAGTGGCAGTGCTTGCACAACATTGTGAATGTAATTATTCCCACTGAATTGTTGTAAAGGAAGAAACATCTCCTGTTTGTATCCTTTACTCTCAATACTCCTCTACACTACCTTCTACTTCTCACACCTTTGGTCACCAAATATTGGGGAAGGGGGGCTGTTCCCAAACCAGGCAGTTCCGCAACACTGACTGTGATTCAATTCAGTTCTGACACTATCTACCTGAAGTTAGCATCAAATCCTACAGGTTAAGCACTTAGTCCCACAAGTCTGCTCCACAGCCTCCGACTTCAGACCTCAATAGCAAGTCCAGGTTATTTATTACCTGTGCTTCTGACTGACTGAATCCCAGGATCCCACAATCTCCTCCTGGAGTTCAGTTAATTTTTAAGAGCAGCTCACGGAACTCGGGAAAATATTTTACTCACTAGATTACCAGTTTATTATAAAAAGATGTAACCCCAGAATAGCCAGATATATAGGATATATGGAAAGGGATATGGAGCTAGCTGGCCCGCCCACCCCAGATGTTCCATTTTTTCAGTACCTGTACATGTCCACCACCCCGGAAGGTCTTTGAAGCCTGCCCTTTTAGTTTGTTGGAGGCTTTAAGTAGGCATGATTGATTAAATCATTGGCCTTTGGTGATTAGTTCAACCTCCTTTCCTCTTCCCTACCCTAGGTTGGCAGGGTGGGGCTGAAAGTTGCAATCACGTAGTTGGTTCCCCTGGCAACCAGCCCCCCCATCTTTAAGGGATTTTCCAAAGTCCCCTTGTTTACATAAACTCAGGTGTGGTTGAAAGAGGGTTTGTTACGAATAACAAGATACTCCTTTCACTTTGATCAATTATGCCAGATTTATTTCAGGAACTGGAGCTATTTGAGGACAGAAGATCAAACAAAAAGTTCTTCCATTGTTCATATAATTTAGGAAATTACAACGGTTTTAGGAGCCTTGTGTCAGGAACAGGGACTAAGACCAAATATATATAAGTCACAGTATCACAGTTGAATACTTGAAAAAAATGGCAAGTTTTGTTACATATTATCACAACTTCTAAAAATAATGTAATATACTAAAACCCATTGAACTGTATACTGTTTTCTCTACTTTATTGAGATAAAATTGACATAAGACATTATGTAAGTTAATGGTATACAGAGTGTTGATTTGATACATTAGCTAACACCTGCATCATGTCAGATAATTGCCATGTCTTTTTTGTGGTGAGATCATTTAAGATTTAATCCTTAGCAACTTTTAAGTAAATAATACAGTATTAACTGTAATCACTGTGCTATAATGAGATCCCCGGATTGTATACTTTAAATTTGTAAATTGTATGGTATGTGAATTATATTTCAATAAAACTATTTTTAAGAAACTTGTTGTATACCACCTTTAATAGAATAGCTTCTTTTCACATATCTCCAAACCTACCCCCTTGTGACCAGTTAGGTATTCTTCCACAACATGTTTGCTGAGTAGTCCTGGCCTAGTTTATCTGTTGACTGGCAGAAATATAGGCTAATAGAGTTTAAGGATGATTGACTTGCACACCTCTTTGGCAGTGAGTAAATCCTTTGTTGTCTGTCCCAATTGCACAAGTTAGATTTCAGCAACATCTCTAAAAACAGATGGAAAACTGTGTGCCTTGTGCCAGAATGGTTTTTCAGTTTGAAAAATAATGGTTTTTTTTTTTAAGATTTTATATGTTTATTTGATAGAGATCACAAGTAGGCAGGCAGGCAGGGGGGTGAGGAGCAGGATCCCTGCTGAGCAGAGAGCCCATGTGGGGCTCAGACCCAGGACCCTGAGACCATGACCTGAGCTGAAGGCAGAGGCTTAACCCACTGAGCCATCCAGGCACCCCTTAATGTGTTTTAATATACTGGCCTTACACTCAGTAAATTCTAGTCACTAAGCTTCCTTCCTTCCCTGTTGGTAAAATAGAAATGAATGATAATTATACCTGTTTCTGGCAAAAGTTCAGGATCAAGTAAGTTCCTGTCAAACGTATGGAAAGGGCATGAGATACACTAGGGTGTAGGTATCATGGTCACTCATGAAGGTCCACACAGTTTGTTAGGATCTTTTTAGCAGTTTTTGGAACTTATGACACCTTTGTATTAAAGAGAACATCAGGAGAATGGTTAGTATAGTGTGGTTTGTTTTTTTGTGTTTTTTTTTTCCTTAAGTTGTATGTCAGGTAATGGGCAGAAATGGAGTTGAGAGCCACAACCAGCCTGTGATTAGTGGTAGGCATCACTCTGAGACATGGCAGTGAAGTGTATCTTGTGGTTGCTGTGGTTGTTCCTCTGATGGGGCCAGTGAGGTATATGCTTTGGAAAGTGCTAAATCAGCAGTGGCAACAGAGGAGTCACCCTGAAAAACGAACGAGGCATTACTCCCAAGTACTTTTTTTTTTTTTTAATTTTCATTTATTTGAGAGAGAGCACAAGCGAGAGAGTAGCAGAGGGTGAGGGAGAAGTAGACTCCCCACTGAGCAGGGAGCCTGGTATGGGGCTCGATCCCAGGACCCTGAGACATGACCTGAGCTGACGGCAGCCATTTAACCAATTGAGCCACGCAGGCACCCCAACTCCTGAGTACTTGTGACCATGTCAACCAGGATTTGCACATCGCAAAAAAGATGTTCTTACCCTCTGTCCTCACTCTTGTTCAGGGGAGAATATTTATGTCCAGACAGCACTTATTTCCTCTTGTGAAAGGAAAACACAAGAGTGTCATCTTGCCATTCATTCCCACAGCACTGTGCACCTCAGCAGCAGGGCCGGTCCCATCCTTTTGAGTTCCAAGTAAGAGTCAATCTTTGATAAGTTTCAAGTCTTTGGGGGTGCCTGGGTGGCTCAGTGGGTTAAAGCCTCTGCCTCTGGCTCAGGTCATGATCTCCCACGATCCTGGGATCGAGTCCCGCATCGGGCTCTATGCTCAGCAGGGAGCCTACTTCCACCTCTCTCTCTCCGCCTACCTCTCTGCCCACTTGTGATCTATGCCTGTCAAGTAAAATTTTTTTAAAAATCTTTAAAAAGGAAAGAAAGAAAGGAATATGGTTTGGAACAGAGGGAAAAACTTGGTGTGGACAGATGAAGTGTTACTTTCTGGAGGAAGGGAGAAAAATGCTCAAATAAGGCATTGCTTTGAGCTGAGGTGGGAAAGTTTTAAAAGTCCAGTTAGTGGAATTAGATGTGTGGTAAGGAATGGAGAGGAGATGGGAAGAGAAAATTAGAATTTTAGAGGATCCTAGGGGTAAGGCCGAGACGTCTTGACCTGATTTGGCATTGAGGACCTTTTTTTTTTTTTTTAAAGATTTAATTTATTTATTTGACAGAGACAGTGAGAGAGGGAATACAAGCAGGGGTAGTGGAGAGGGAAAAGCAGGCTTCCTGCTGAACAGGGAGCTTGATACCAGGCTCGATCCCAGCACTCTGGGATCATGACCTGAGCCAAAGGCAGATGCTTAAAGACTAAGCCACCCAGGCACCCCAGCATTGAGGACGTTCTGAAGGCCTTTGAGCAAAGGCCTGATGGGGTAAAGCCCAGGCAGGCATAGGAATAGAGAAGTTGGCTGCAGCAAGCAGGGCAGAAGGGAGGTGAGACCAGTTGGATTTTTGTTTTTTTCCAGGTAGGCTTTACTGAGGACTGAAGACTTAAACTGTAACAGTGATTATGGGAAGTCAAAGGTGTGGGTAGTGGTAGTAGTGGAAGGGAGAGTCATGAAGGGGCAGAATTCCCCAGAAAACAGAATTGTGTAACCACAGGGTTTCTTTTCTCGTTTCTTTCCTTCTTTATTAGGGAGGGAGGGGCAGAGGGAGAGAGAATCTTAAGCAGGCTCCACGCCCAGTGCAGAGCCAGACTTGGGGCTCCATCTCACAACCCTGAGATCATGACCTGAGTCAGTTCGAGTTGGATGCTTGACCATCTAAGCCACCCACAGAGCTTCTGCAGTGAGTTTTTAGGAGTATAATTTTGTTTTCTTCACGACGATTGAGGTAACTGGGAAGAGAAGATTGAACAGAGGTTGGGATGATGTCTGAAAGAGGTTGAATTTGGGATGCAAGTAGAGCATAGAATTGAGGTGCATCAGAACTTTTAGAACAGGGACTGGGTCAGAGAGAGATCTGGGAATGACATTCATAGAAGTGTTTTTTGAAGAATTTAGATGCCCAGAGATAGGTTGAGTATTAGGAGAATGAGGGGGGAACCTAGCCTTACCGGGAGTGATTAGGTGTGGAGGCTGTAGCTGATGAGACAGATAACACATCAGCATATTTTGTGAGAGAGATAAGTTACAACAAAAAATATCAAGGAGAATATGGACTGTATTTTGTGAAGGGAGGCCATTGATGATTTCTGAGAAAGTTTTGGTAGTTTGGACAGAAGGCAGGTTGGAGGGAGTTTAAGCAAGCCAGAAGGTATGAAGCAGCAGAAATGTGTACCTTTTCTTTGAAACAGGCCAGAGAGAGAACAGTAACCAGAGGAAAATGTGAACATGGGAAGATTTACTATTTTAAAGTAGGGACACTGCACTTTATTGTAGACTGAGAGAAGGAAGCCGTTAGAGAGGGAGCGATGAAGGAGGTGTGGGATACCACATGTGGCAATCCTGTGTGAATTCAAAGGTGCTGGAGGACATAAGGTTAGGCCTAACTAGAGGGAGAGACCACAGTAGGAGGAGCTGCTATTCACTGAGTGCCTTTTCTGATGCCAGACCCCGTAAGAGATGCTTGCTGAGAGGCTGCAGCCCCTAAAGAGGAGTGCTCTTCTGGAGGCCTATGATGCGGGCTCCTCCGTGCTGCAGTGAGCGGTCTGCTCTTGTGTCTGTTGAGTATGAAGCACAGGATGACATGGGACACTGCATGTAGCCCCTGTGTTGCTTTTCTTGGGCATCCATTTCTATTTGCATGTGGGTGGGACATATATTACAATATTGGTTGTCTTCGTTAACAGTAACTGCTTAATGTAATTTGCCCAAGTTTTTGTTCCATAGCCAGAATACACCGTTTTTTGAGATTGTGGGGAAAGACTGATCTTGTGATGGCAGATAACATTAATTGGAGTAGGTATTTTCTGTGCCCTCTCAGCACCATGGGAGATCTTTCAACCTTTCTTCTTCCTTTCGACTTTTGTGAGGATGGCGCAGTAACTTATATAAAAGTTCTGAACTGAGGAAGGAAATTTACAGCCATTTACATACTGTTACAGGTGACTTAAATATGTCATAACTGACTTGTATTGGACAAATAAACCTCCTCAAAGCTCTTAAGAATTGAGACTATTCAGCCTACAAAATGACACATCTGGCAGAGAGACTGCAGAGAACTCATTGTGGTTTCCTTTCTCAAGCTTTGGAAAGTCGTGTACTTGTAAAAGGTGCTGGGTTTATAGCAAAGTTAAAGGAAAAGACGAGATAACATTTTCCTGGGTCATTTCAGGAAATGATGTTTGTACTTTTCACTTCTTGTCAACAACTCTGGTTTGTGTAGCCAGACTCCCAGAAATCAACTTGTAATTCTAGGCTTTCATTTTCATTTTGTCCCATAATCACCTGTAATTTCTGTCTTTCTCACCAGTACAGGCTGATTGGTTTTACACTTTCCCTGGGCCAAATGCTCCCCAAGGAAAATTTTCCAAAGCCTTTTTGATTGCTCCCTGGCATTTTCATTTTGTGCATCTTTAACCACATTAGATTGAGAGAAATTATTTTTTGAGAATTGAGTACCTTCTAGGAATGAGGTATTCAAAGCTGGCAGCCCTTTTTTTTGAACCAGGGTTTTCCTGATGAATTTTGTTTGCATCTGGTGAGGCCCTGGTTGTTTGATTTTTGAGCACAAACCAATATAAGTTAGGCCTGAAGAGATGTGAATATATAAAAATCTTGAAGTGAATTTCAGAGTGTGAGACAAACAAAATGATTTACAAATCCTATCAAGATGTTAGCAGTCAGACTGAACCTAGAGGAATGATTTTTAAGAGGTAAATCCATTAGTATCTGTGCCCTGGATTCTGAATGAGGTGATCTATCTCCTTCTCATTTAAAAAATGTTTTTTGGTTTTTGGTTTTCTTGTATTTATTTAATATCTACTACATACATTCCCACTAAAGTACCTAACTGCATAAGGCTGCAAAGAAACTTAAGATACGTTCTTTGCTCTTAGGTGATGTGCAGTCCAGTTGAAGACAAAACACAAGTGAAACAACTACAGGACCTTGAGACAGGTCCCATATCCATTAGGAATCCAAAGGAAAATGGAGCTGAAGGGGTGGCCAGAGTACTGGGCTATAGTTTAAAGGCTGATCTCAATACAGTACTGTTTTGATTGCATGCTCCTGTTTGTTTGTTTGTTTGTTTGTTTGTTTAAAGTAGGCTCCAAGCCCAACGTGGGGCTTGAACTTAGTACCCTGAGATAAGAGTCACATGCTTACCACTGACTGAGCCAGGCAGGCACCCCTGCATCCTCCTCCTATTTAAAGAATGATATCAAATACATTTCCAGTTTATACTTATTACTGTACTTTCATTATTAGCATTATCCTTGATCTAATGCTTTTGTGCAAAAAATAGAAGACCTTTAAAAATCACTAGATCACTTTTGGGTTTGGTTAAAAGTTCATAAAGTCTATGTATATACTTAGCTAGGCACAGACTGCCATACGTTAAGCATCATGAGAACTCACAAATGCATGATGGCAACCCTGTGAGCCCTTCCCATTATGGGATCTTCTGCTTAGGAGTTTATGCAATTAAAATTTTAAAGCTAGGGGCACCTGGGTGGCTCAGTGGGTTAAAGCCACTGCCTTTGGCTCAGGTCATGATCTCAGGGTCCTGGGATTGAGCCCCGCATCGGGCTCTCTGCTCAGCGGGGAACCTACTTCCCTTCCTCCCTCTCTCTGCCTGCCTCTCTGCCTACTTGTGATCTCTGTCAAATAAATAAAATCTTTAAAAAAATTTTTTTTTAAAGCTAAATTCCTTAGGTTTTCTGGACTTAAAAAATGTGTTTCTTGTGTTTCTTTCATGTACCCCAGTGAATTATCATACCTGCTCCAGTTTGGGAAGCTTTCCCTTTAGATAGTCTGGTTTTGTGAGTAGGTATTGTTGAGGATTAGTTTGACTACAGGTAACAAAGACCTCAAAAATATCATCTTAAATGAGACACTTATTTTTCACATAAAGGAATGTAGACGTGTAGGCAGTGTGGGGCTGAGATGGTGGCTCCCAAGAGCAGCTAAGATCCAGGCTCTTTCTACATTTTTTTTTCTTCAGCTCCAGAGTGTGGCACTTACGTACTTCATACACACATCCACATCCTCACATTCCAGGATGGCTGTCAGAAAGCAGCCTTGGCTCCAGGTTTAAGCACCAGGAAGGAGGAAGGGAATGGGGAAGGGCATGGGACTTTAAGGAAGACTTGACTTCACTCTAAGGAAGACTTCCTGGAAGTCCCACAGGCATTGCTGATTACATCTCATGGGCTAGAACTTTGTGCATAGCCATACCTAAAGTAAGGGAGGCTAAGAAATGTAATTTTTTTTTTAAAGATTTTATTTATTTGACACAGAGCACAAGTAGGCAGAACGGCAGGCAGAGGAAGAGGGAAAAGCAGGCTCTCCACTGAGAAGGGAGCCCGATGCAGGGCTCAATCCCAGAACTCTGGGACCATGACCTGAGCCAAAGGCAGCAGCTTAACTGACAGAGCCACCCAGGAACCCCAGAAATGTAATCTTTTAACTAGGCAACAAAGTACACAGCTAAAAATTGGAGTGCTATTCTAAGAGGGAATGGTGAAAATTGGGAATTGGGGTAGTTGGCCATTAAGTCAGTCTCTAGCAAATGGAAGGATTCTGGGGGGCAGGGTCCTGGTTTGTTTTGTTTTGTTTTGGTAACAGCTATATTTAAATACACTCCACATACCTTACAGTTTACCCAGTTTGAGTATATAATTCAATGTCATATAGTCATACTGTATAGTATATTCATAGAGGTGTGGCTGTGCCTCCATCTCATGACAGTTTCATCATCCCCAAAAGAAGCCCCACTAAATCATTTTCTTTGCTCCTTCCTTCAACTCCCTTAAGCAACCACCAACCTACTTTCTGTCTCTGTATTTTCCTACTCTGAACATTTTATATATATATATATACACATACATACTTACATGCACATATTATTTGTTTGTTTTTTAATTTTAGGGGTGCCTGGATGGCTCAGTCTTTAAGCATCTGCCTGCAGCTCAGATGATGATCCCAGGGTTCTGGGATCGACCCCCACATTGGGCTCCCTGGACATCGGGAAGCCTGCTTCTCCCTCCCTCACTCCCCCTGCTTGTGTTCCCTCTCTCACTGTGTCTCTCTCTGTCAAATAAATTAAAATCTTAAAATAAAAATAAAATGAAAGTTTAATGTGGGGCTTGAATTCATGACCCTGAGATAAGAGTCCCATGCTCTACCAACTGAGTCCGCCAGGTTACCCTGGAAATTTTATTCAAATGGAGACACTCAGTATATGGTTCTTTGTGGCTAGCTTCTTTCACATACGTAATGTTTTCTAGTTTCATTCATACTGTAGTATGTATCAGCACTCTCTCTTTACTGCTGAACATTATTCTATTGTATGGATATATATACCACATTTTATCCATTCATTAGTTGGATGTTTGGTTTGTTTCTGCTTTTTAGAAAAAAAAAACCCACAAGGGTTTATTGGGGTTCCTGGGTGGCTCAGTTGGTTAAGCATCTGGGTCCTGGGATCAGGCCCCATATCTGGGTCCTGGGATCAGGCCCCATATCTGGCTCCCTGCTCAGTGGGGGGGTGGGGGGGCTGCTTCTCTGTCTGCCTGCCGTTCTCCCTGCTTATTCTCTCTGTCAAATAAAATCTTAAAAAGGGAAAGGAAGATTTTATTTATTTAGAGAGTGTACGAGCAGGGGGTGGGGCAGAGGGAGAGGAAGGATCTTCAAGCTGACTCCTCTGAGTGTTGAGCCCAACATAGGGGCTTGATCTCATGACGGGAGCTGAAGGCAAGAGTTGGATGCTTAACTGACTGAGCCACCCAGGTTCCCCAACTATGATGAATATTTTAATGCTGCTGTGAATATTTGTGTATAAGTATTTATGTGAACATAGGTTTTCATTTTTCTCAGATGTATGTCTGGGAATAGAATTGCTGGATCATATCTATTCAGATCCTTTGCCCCCCCCCTTTTAAGATTTAATTTTTTTAGAGAATGCATGAGCACAGAGGAAGGAACAGGGTGAGGAGGAAGAAGGGGGAAAGAAGCTCAAGCAGATTCTACACTGAATATGTGTATTCATATATTCAGTGTGACATGGGGTTTGATCTCACCACCTTGAGATCAGGACCTGAGCTGAAACCAAGAGTCGCTTAACTGACTGAGCCACCCACGCACCCCCCAAAGCAACATCTTTATTGCAGTCTCATGAGAGACCCCGAGACAGATCGTCCACTTAAGCTGCTTTTTAAAGGGTTTTTAATGTATTCTAGATACAGATCCCTTATTAATTAGGTATGTTATCTGCAAACATTTGCTCCTATTCGGTGGGTTGTTATTTTCTTTTTTCTTTTCTTTTTTTAACATAAGCTCCACATCCAATGTGAGGCTTTAACTCAGGACTCTGAGATCAGAACTCATGCTGAGCCAGCCAGGTGCCCCATGTCTTCTCATTTTCTTGATGGTATCTCTTGCACAAAAGTTTTAAAAATTTTGGGTGCCTGGTGGCTCAGTTGGTTAAGCAACTGCCTTCGGCTCAGGTCATGATCCTGGAATCCCACAATCGAGTCCTGCAATGGGCTCCCTGCTCAACAGGAAGTCTGCCTCTCCCTCTGACATCTCCCCTCTCGTGCTCATAAAATCTTTAAAAAAAAAAAAAAAAAGGGGCGCCTGGGTGGCTCAGTGGGTTAAAGCCTCTGCTTTCGGCTCAGGTCGTGATCCCAGGGTCCTGGGATCGAGCCCCACATCAGGCTCTCTGC
>PISX010012152.1:0-33899 GCA_004024625.1 Mellivora capensis
AACTCTTCAAAGTGTTGGGATAGAGGGCACATACCTCAATATTATCAAAGCCATCTATGAAAAACCCACCGCAAATATCATTCTCAATGGAGAAAAACTGAAAGCTTTTCCGTTAAGATCAGGAACACGGTAGGGATGTCCATTATCACCACTGCTATTCAACATAGTACTAGAAGTCCTAGCCTCAGCAATCAGACAATAAAGTACAAAGAAAAGAAAAAGAAAAAGAAAAAAAGAAAGAAAGAAAGTAAGAAAGAAAGAAAGAAAAGAAAAAGAAAAAACTGTTAAGTTCGATTTTATTAAAATTAAAAACTTAACTGAGGGCTGCTGTTGGGGGAGAGATAGAGTAGCTGGGTGATGGACACTGGGGAGGGTATGTGCTATGGTGAGTGCTGTGAATTGTTTAAGACCGATGATTCACAGACCTGTACCCCTGAAACAAATAATACATTATATGTTAATTTTTTAAAAGATTTTATTTATTTATTTGACTCAGAGAGAGATCACAAGTAGGCAGAGAGGCAGGTAGAGATAGAGGGGGAAGCAGGCTCCCTGCTGAGCAGAGAGCCCGATGTGGGGCTCAATCCCAGGACCCTGGGATCATGACCTGAGCTGAAGGCAGAGGCTTTAACCCACTGAACCACCCAGGTGCCCCATATGTTAATTTTTTTAAAAAATAGAACCCAATGGAAAAAGAAATTAAAATCTTTAGCAGGGCAACTACAATCAGTAATATTTTATTGCATATTTGAAAGTTGCAAAAATAGTAAATCTTAAAAGTTTTCACCACAAGGAAAAAAATTTTTTTGTAACTTTGTATGATGATGGATGATAACTATTTATGGTGATCACTTCACTATGTATACAAATATCGAATGATAATGCTGAACACCTTTGAAACAAATAAAATGTCAACTTTAACTCAACAAAAAAATTGAAAACTTGCTCTGTAAATGACACTGTTAAGAGAATGAAAAGACAAGTCTCAGGGAGGAAGTAGTGGCAAATCACATTTCAGATAAAGGACTTCCATCCAAAATATAAAAGAACTCTTAACATTCAACATTTGACAACAAATGATCTACTTTAAAATGAGCAAAAGATATAAAAAACAAAACTCCCAATGATATACAGATGGCAAATAATCATGTGAAAAGATCTTCAAGTTCCTCTGTCATTAGGGAAAAAGTAAAATGAGGGCACCTGGCTAGCTTGGTCAGTAGAGCATGTGACTCTTGATCTCAGGGTTGTGAGTTCAAGCCCCACTTTGGGCATGGAACCTACTTAAAATTTTTTAAAAGTTAAAAAAAAATGTAAAATGAGATACCAGTACACAGAATGACTGAATTCCCAAAAACTGACAATATCAATTCCTGATGATAATGAGGACCAAGGGATGCCTCGGTGGCTCAGTTGGTTAAGCGGCTGCCTTTGGCTTGGGTCATGATCCCAGCGTACTGGAATCGAGTCCCACGTCGGGCTCCTTGCTCAGCAGGGAGCCTACTTCTCCCTTTGCCTCTGCCTGCCACTCTGTCTGCCTGTGCTCGCTCACTCTCTCTCTGACAAATTAAAAAAAAAAAAAAAAGATGAGAACCAAAAGGAACTCTCACTATTGCCAGTAGAAATACAAATTGAGGGTGCCTCAGTGGCTCAGTCGATTAAGTGACCGATTCTTGATTTTGGCTCAGGTCATGATTTCAGGGTCGTGAGATCAAGCCCCAAATCAGACCCCCACTGGGCATGGAGCCTGCTTAAGGTTCTCTTTCTCTCTTCCTCTGCCCCTCCCTGACCCCCCACTCTTGGGGTCTTTCTATCTCTCTCTCACTCTCAAATAAATAGAAAGAAAGAAAGAAATGCAAGTGGTACAGGCACTTTGAAAGATCGTTTGGCAGTTTCTTACCAAGTTGAACATAATCTTACCATATATGATCTGACAATCACACTCCTGGGTATTCAACCATCTGATGTGAAAATTACGGCCATACAAAAACTTACACACAAATGTCTACAACTTTATTCATAATCACCAAGTCTAAGGCAACCATAATGTCCCTCAATAGGTGAATTACTAAACTGTAATATATTCTTAACAACAGAATATTACTCAGTGATAAAGGAATTAGGTCTGAAACCACACAAAACCACGGATGAATCTTAAATGCATATTACTAAGCAAAAGAAATCAGTCTGAAAAGGTTACATGCTATTTGATTGTATTATATGACATTCTGGAAAAGTTAAAACTGTGAAGACAGTTTTAAAAATTACCAGAAATTTGGAGAGGGCATCAAACACAGGGAAATTTTAGTTGAAACTATTCTGTATAATAGTGTAATGGTAGGTGTAGCACAGTATGCATTTATAAAACGTACAAAACTTTACAGCACAAATGAACCTTAATGTACATAAATTAAAACAAAAACACTTCAGAGGTGGTCAGGGGACCCTAGGGTGAAATGTAGACTGTGACAGAAGAATCTAACTGCATATAAATATATGAAATAACCTCACTGAAGGGAGTAGAAAAGAAAGGTCCTGGCCTAAATAACTTTGGAAATGAGTATAGACTATAAGAATAAAGACAAAGGAACACTGTACTCCAGTTGGTAAAGTTATTTCCCATGAAGTAGGAATTAACAATTCTGAAACCATTATACATGAATACTGGAATTGAAGAATTAAGTACTAGATACTGCATGATGAAAGCCAAGTTTGTTACTGCTACAGAAGATTAAGATGAATAAGAGAGTAGACTAGGATGATCTGTGTGATGGCAGATTAGTGTTGGAGACATCAATATGAATTTATATTTAGCTTAATATAAAGATGGATTCGGGGGGCACCTGGGTGGCTCAGTTGGTTAAACATCTGCCTTTGGCTCAGGTCATGATCCCAGGGTGCTGGGATCAAGCCCTGCATTGGGCTCCCTGATCAGTGGGGAGCCTCTTTCACCCTGCTTATGTGCTCATGCTCTCTGTCAAATAAATAAATAAAATCTTTTTTTAAAAGATTGATTCAGGGGCGCCTGGGTGGCTCAGTGGGTTAAAGCCTCTGCTTTCGGCTCAGGTCATGATCCCAGAGTCCTGGGATCGAGCCCCACATCGGGCTCTTTGCTCCGCAGAGAGCCTGCTTCCCCCTCTCTCTCCCTGCCTGCCTCTCTTGCCTGCTTGTAATCTCTGTCAAATAAATAAATAAAATATTTTAAAAAAATAAAAAATAAAAGATTGATTCATATAGAAATATTTATAGCTATGTGCATATATGCAGGTTAGTATACATACATATATTTCTTTGCTCTGTCAGCTGAGAGACCTAAAAGAATCAGCAACAAGCACACCTAGTACCCAGATACTAGTTTCTAATACCATCAGAATAAAAGAATCAGGGTTCATTAGAGAAATGGTTGGTTCTAGGACATATGAGCTTAGAGCATTTTTATTGTCAAAAAAATAAGGAAATACTACACACACACAATATGATGTTGGGGAGAGATGTCAAAGGGACACAAAAACAAATTGAAAGAGGTCCTATAGCTAAAGCTGGAACAATTTCAGCAACAAAATAAATAAGCCAAAGTACAAAATAAATATTAATCCGTACTGATATACAGAAATGATTAAATAAATGGGGAGAAAGAGGCAAATTTCTTGTGCAAAAGAATTCCAAATAATTTAGATAGACACTATTCCCTCAAGTAGATGAGCCATAACTCCCATTAAGTGTGGGCTATGTACAGTTACTTCTTTCCAGAGAGTACAGTGTGTAAATGGGAGATGAGTTGGAAGTAACTTTGGGGATGGTGATGAGAATAACTTTACAGTGCAAAAATTTTTAAAAAACTACCTTAGATAGATGATCAAGGTTAATATAAACAGTGATAAGTCATAATGATTACATGTATCCATGAAATGATGTAGTAAGAATGACACTTTATCCTTTTGAACTTCCTCACCAAAACCTATAACCTATTTAATGTTGAAAAAAATCAGATAAACTCCAATTGAGGAACATTTCTACAAAATACTTGCCCAGAGCTCAAACTGTCAAGGTCATCAGAAACAAGCAAAGTCTATGAACTGTTAGAGCCAAGAGAAGCCTAAGGAGACATGACCACTAAATGTAATGTGGCATCCTAGATGGGACCCCAGGGGAATAAAGGACACTAGGCAAAAACTAAAGAATTCTGAATAAACTATGAACTTTAGTTAATAATAATGTCCCAATATTGGTTCATTAATTGTAACAAATGTACTATTCTAAATGTATATATAAGATGTTAACAATATGGGGAATGAGTGTAGAGGCATATGAAAATTCTCTGTACTCTTCCCAGTTTTTCTGTAAATTTAAAATTGTTCTAAGAAATAAAGTATATTAAGAAAAAAACTAGGGATTCTTCTTCCACTTTTGAAAGATAACTTTTCTATATTAACAAGGAGAATAGTGAATAAAAGAATAAAATTTGACACTGGGGGGAGAAAGGCAGAACAGGACTGATCCTTAAGAGAAGGAAAACCAGTGAGATACGCCTTACAGTTATGATGCTTTTTCTTTCTAGAAACAAGTTCTAGGTCATGGCACAGGGAGTACAAACACAGGAGGAACCTGGTTATCTTACTGAGTTGAGAAGACTAATATAGGAGCTTCAGAAGGATGAGTCAGCTGGAATTTATGGGGCACAGTACAATGGAAGCAAGAGTTATAAGAAAAAAGAGCTCCAGAAATTAGAGGACTTAGTTTTCTCTGAATATTAGCTAAACATACACAGGGTAAAGATCCATGAAACCAGGCAAAGCATAAAGGCCAGAGAGCTGGTTGACATTCAAGTTCCTTCTAGCTAGAATTGAATAAATGGAGCACTAAGGAAAGCTCCCAAAAGAGTTAATCCCAGTAGAAGAGCTATATAGCATTTAGAGAAAAGGCAACTCTAGATCTACTTCAACAAAATTTGAAAACAAGTCTCAAAGATAAAGCTGATCTACAATAACTAAATTACCTGTTAAAACAGACTTCAACACTTTTTAAAGACACACAACAAAATTCAAACAGTCTAATAATATAATATAATGTTTAGTATGTAATAAAAAAATTCTAGGTATGTAAAAAAAAGTAGCAAATATTAACTATAACCAGGAGAAAAAGCAGTCAATAGAAGCAGACCCAGAAATGAAAGAGATGATGGAATTAGCAAACAAAGCGTTTCATTTATTTATTTATTTATTTTTTTTGAAGAGAGAGTGAATTAAGTATGCATGAGTGGGAAGGGGGGAAGAGAGAGGAAGAGAGAGAATCCTAAGCAGGCTCCACACCCAGCATGGAGCCTGACAAGGGGCTTGATCTCCCAACTCTGAGATCACAACCAGAGCTGAAACGAAGAGTCAGACACTTAATCAACTGAGTCACCCAGATGCCCCTGGATAAAGCATTTTAAAAAGCTATCATAGATATGCTCAAGGATTTTATTAATAAGGAACATAATAAAGAGAAAAAAAGAAACATTTAAGGATAAAGAGAAACTTTATAGCAGAAATACACAATATCTGAATGAGGAAATTCAAGTTAGATACTAAAATAGAAAATATTAATGTACCTCTGTACATAGCAACACAAATTATCCAAATAAAACATAGAAAGAAAAAACTTAAAAAAAAAAAAAGCTTAAGTGAGCTATGGTACTAACATATATATAATTGGAGTCCCATGTGTAAGGAGAGAAAGAAGGGGATTGTAAAACAATCTGAAAAAATGATTTTTGTAAATTTTCCGAATTTCACAAAAACCACAAAACCGAAGATCCAAGAAGCTCAATAAATCATAAGCAGGATAAACATAAAGAAAAGCACAAGGTATATCATAATGAAATTGCTGAAAACTATAATGAAATTGCTGAAGACTAATTATAAGGGAAAAAAGCTTTTAAAGCAGTCAGGGAAAAAAGGCACGTGACATATTGATAAGCAAAACTAGGCATGATCACAGACTTCTTGTAAGAGACAATGCAAGTAACGATAAAATTACATCTGAGAAGCCCTGGAAGAAATAAAAAATTGCCAATTTATAATTCTAAATCCAGCAAAAATATCTTTCAAAAATGAAGTATAAATGAAGACATTTTCTAGACAAAAGCTAAGAAAAGTCATTAACAAGTTGACCTGTATTACAAGAAATTTAAACAAAGTTCTTCAAACCTAAGGAAAATTTTAACAGAAACCTAGACTTAATACAAGACTGAAAGTGCAAGAGATGTAGTATGTGGATAAATTTAAGTTTCCTCATTGAAACAAAATTACCTAGGGGCAGCTGGCTTCATTTCAGCTCAGGTCATAATCTCAAGACTGTAAGATCAAGCCACGTGTCAGCTCTAGGCTCAGCATGGAGACTGCTTGAGTTTCTCTCCTTCTCTCTCTGCCCCTCCCCTCACTTGCATTTTCTCACTCTCTCTAAAATAAGTAAAATCTTTTAAATAAGCAAATAAATAAAATTACATAAAAGATAATTATTTTAAAAAATAATTACAATTTCGGGTGCCTGGGTGGCTCAGTGGGTTAAGGCCTCTACCTTCGGCTCAGGTCACAATCCCAAGATCCTGGGATCGAGCCCCACATCGGGCTCTTTGCTTAACAGGGAGCCTGCTTCTTCCTCTCTCTCTGCCTGCTTCTCTGCCTACTTGTGATCTCTGTCAAGTAAATAAATAAAATCTTTTAAAAATAATAATAATAATAATTACAATTTATGGTGGGGTTTAGAATATATATAGAAGTGAAATGTATGGCTTCAATAGCATAAAGAATAAGAGGGGGAAAACGTCCTAATGTTATATGTGAAGATGTATAATATTAACTGAACATAAATGATAAGGTAATAATACATATTATAAATACTAGAGCAACCACTAATAAATTCAATTAATACATTAGGAAGAAAAAGAAGAAAAAGACAACAAAGAAAAAAATAGTTAATGGTAGACTCAAACCCCAACATAACAACATTACAGTATATGGTGTAAATTATCCAATTAAAAGGAAATTATGAGACCAGTAAGACATATGCTGTCTACAAAAAATTTTAAGGCATTTTAAATATAAAGACACAGAGAGTTTAAAAGTAAAAGGATGGGAAAAGATACTTCACATAAACAAACAGTAACCATAAGAAATCTAGAGTGGGATGCTAACTAGAATTATTGTAGCAATCATTTTGCAATATATACAAATACTGAATCAGTATGTTATACACCTGAAACTAATATAATGTCAACTATGCCTCAATTAAAAAAAATAGAGCTTCATAATACATGCAGCAAAAGCTAAGAGAACTGAAGGGAGAAATAGGAAAATCATGATTACACTTAGAAACTTTCTTCTCAGTAACAAACAGAGCAAGTAGACAAAAAGTCAGTTAAGGATATGCAAGACTTCAACAACACTATCAACCTACTTGACATCTCTAAGATCCGTCCACCCCAGTAAAGCAGAAGACACATTCTTTTCAAGTACATGTGGAACATTCACTAAGATCCATATGTACTTGAAAAGAATGCAAATCTCAATCTCAGCATAAAACATAGTACCTGGTATATAATCAATGCTTAATAATTCTTAAAGAAGAATGCTATTAGAATTTTATCCTTCTACCTATTTACTTTCTCTGATTATGCCTAATGATAAAGATATACAGGCATACATAGGAGGTATAAAGGGTTCAGTTACAGACCACCACAATAAAAGCAAAAAGCTTGGGTAGTAGCTCCCTAGGCTGCAGTGCAGTTCTGAGGGAAATCAGCAGACTGTTAGAATTTTTTGGTTTCCTAATGCATATAAAAGTTATGTTTACATGATACTGTTGTCTGTTAAGTACACATTATGGCAATTAATAGTGTGTGTTTATTATATATAATATACATATAAAAAATACATAATGCTATTAGGTCTAAACAATATATACACCTTAATTTAATTTAAAAATACTTTAATGCTAAAAAATGCTTTTATCTGAGCTTTCAGTGAGTTGTAACTTTTTTGCTGGTGGAGGGTCTTGCCTTGATGTTAATGGCTGCTGACTGGTCAGGGGGGTGGTTCCTGATGGTTACGTTGGTTGTGGCAATTTCCTAAAATAAGACAATGAAGTCTGCTGCAACAATTGATATTTTCACCTTTTCCTATGAATCACTAGTGTTCTTAACAGCATCTACAATGGTGAACCCTTTCCAGAGGTCTTCAATTGACTTCGCCCATCCATCAGAGGAATCACTATGGCAACTACAGCCTTATATAATAATATATATTATATTTAATGTAATGTAATATATAATAATTTCCTTTATTAATTTGTAAAAAGATTTAAAAAGATTTTTATTTTTTTATTTGACAGGAAGAAAGAGAGAGCGCGCGCGCACATGCGAGAGCACAAGCAGGGGGAGCTACAGGCAGAGGGACAGGGAGAAGCAGACTCCCCACTGAGCAGGGAGCCCGATGTGGGGCTCGATCCCAGGATCCTGGGATCATGACCTGAGCTGAAGGCAGATGCTTAACCGACCAAGCCACCCAGGTACCCCTATAATAATTTCTTACATAATAAGACTTGAAAGTTAAAATGACTCCTTGATTATAGTGGATCACCTGCTAAGACATACTTCAACACTCTTTTTAAAGACAGACAACAAAATTAAAACACTCAACAACATAACATTCAGTATGTAATTAAAAAAAAACTAGGTATGTAAAGAAATAGCAAATTTTAACTATAAACAGGACAAAAAGCAGTCAACAGAAGCATATCCAGAAATAAAAGAGATGATGGAATTAGCAGACAAAGCATTTTTTTGTTAAAAGAGAGCAAGTAAGTGCGCAGGAGTGGAGGGGTGGGGTGGGGAAGAGAGAGGCATGTTGCGCTAGCAGGCATGAAAACATTAATCTGGTTGTACATCGCCATCAGAGTTCCTGGGTGATCAGGTGCATTGTCAATGAGTAGAAATATTTTAAAAGAAACTTTTTTTTCCCTGAAGAGAGATACTCTATAGACAAGAGTCATTCTATTCTTTGAAGCTTTGAAGCCATGCATGACTTCTCCACTCTAGCCAAGAAAGTCCTAGGTTAACCTACATCTTTTTAATTTTTTTTAGTCTCAAATTCTTATTTAAATTCCAACTAGTTAATATATAGTGTAATATTAGTTTCAGTAGAATTTAGGGATTTATCACTTACATATAAAACCCAGAGCTCATCATAAGTGCCCTCCTTAATAGCCATCATTCATTTAACCCATCTTCCACCTACCTCCCCTCTAATAATCTTCAGTTTGTTCTCTATAATTAAGAAGAACCTGTTTTCTGGTTTACCTCTCCCCCCCCCCCACCATGTTCACCTGTTTCGCTTCCTAAATTCCACATATGAGTGAAATCATATGGTTGTCTTTCTCTGACTTCTCTTGCTGAGCACAATACTCTAGCTCCATCTCTGTCATTGTAAGTGGCAAGCTGTCATTCTTTCTGATGGCTGGGTAATATTTCATTGTGTATATATATATATATACCACATCTTCTTTACATCAGTCAATGGACATTTGGGCTCTTTCCATAATTTGGTTATTGCTGATAATGCTGCCATAAACAGTAGGGTACATGTACCCTTCAAATCTGTATTTTTGTATCCCTTGGGTAAATACCTAGTAGTGCAATTGCTGGATCATAGAGCAGTACTATTTTTAACTTTCTGGGGAACAGTATAGACAGTTTAGAGATACTGTCTTCCACAGTGGCTGCAATAGTTTGCATTTGACCAACACTGTAAGAGGGTTCCCCTTTCTCTACATCTTCACCAACATGCTGCTGTTTCCTGTACTGTTAAATCTTAGCCATTCTGACAGGTATGAGTTGGTATCTCATTGTAGTTTTGATCTGTATTTCCCTGATGATGAGTTACGTTGAGCATCTTTTTTTTTTTTAAGGATTTTATTTATTCATTTAACAGAGATCACAAGCAGGCGGAGAGGCAGAGAGAGGAGGAAGCAGGCTCCCTGCTGAGCAGAGAGCCCGATGCTGGGCTCGATCCCAGGACCCTGAGATCATGACCTGAGCCGAAGGCAGAGGCTTTAACCCACTGAGCCACCCAGGTGCCCCGAGCATCTTTTTATGTATCTGTCAGCCATCTGTATGTCTTTGGAAAAAGGCCAATTCATGTCTTCTGCCCATTTAACTGAGTTATTTGGCTTGGGGGAGTTAAATTTGACAAGTTCTTTATAGATTTTGGATACTAACCCTTTAACAGATATGTCATTTGCAAATATGATTGTATCTTTTTCCAATAGAATAAAATCTGTGAAAATCTGTGGTTTAGTGTAGCCATCTTCCTGAATTATCTTAGCTAGATCTTCTGTATAACTTGCTGCAGCTTCTACATCAGCACCATGTTTCACCTTGCACTTTCATGTTATGAAGGCAATTTCTTTCCTTCAACCTCATGAACCAGCATCCACTAGCTTCAAAATTTTCCTCTGCAGCTTTCTCACCTCTTTTAGTCGTCACAGAATTGAAATAAGTTAGGGCCTGGCTCTGATTTAAGCTTTGGCTTAAGGGAATGTGATGGCTGGTTTGAGCTTCCATCCAGACCACTAAAACTTTCTCCATATCAAAAATAAGGCTGTTCCGCTTAACATTTGTTTGTTCACTGGAGTACAACTTTTAATTTCCTTCAAGAACTCTTCCTTGGCATTTACAACTTGGCTAAGTGTTTGGCACAAGAAGCCCAACTTCCAGCCTGTCTTGGCTTTCAACAAGCCTTTCTCACTAAGCTTAATTATTTCTAGCTTTTGATTTAAAGTGAGAGATGTCCAACTCTTCCCTTCACTTGAATACTTAAGAGCCCTTTGTAGTGTTACTAACTGGCCTAATTTCAATACTGTTGTGCCTCAGGGAATAGGGAGGCCTGAGGAGAGGGAGAAAGACTAGGGAATGGCTGATTGGGAGAGAAGTCAGAACAAACATAACATGTATCAATTGAGTTCGCCATGTTATATGGGTGCAGTTTGTGGCACCCCAGCACAATTATAACATCAAAGATCACTGATCACAGACCACCACAACAAATAAAATGGAAAAAACTGAAATATTGCAAAAATTATCAAAATGTGACACAGAGACATGAAGTCAGCAAATGCAGTTGGGAAAGTGGCACTGATACACTTGTTTGCTGCAGGGTTGCCACAAACCTTCAATTTATGAAAAACAAAACAACAACAAAAACCCAAACTATCTACAAAGCACAATGAAGCCAAATGCAATAGAAGGAGGTATGCCTGTGTAAATATATAATGTGTCATGACTTACATGTATGGCAGTCTCTGATCTTTGACTGCATAAGTGACCAATGGCCCCAGCAGAGCATTCTGCATTCAGTACCACATGGGTCTCAAGGCCACTTTCTCATAGGCTGTTCCCTGCCAGTGACTGAGCACATCAGTGACAATAGGCAGGCCTATTTCAGAGAGACAGGGCCTTTTCTGATGGGTGCCTTTGGCCCGGGAACTTTCTAATAGTCTGCTGACTTCCCTCACGACAGCCTAAGAAGCTACTACTCAAAGCTTCCTTCTTTCCGTTTCTCCTTCCATCACGGTCAAATCAACACTGCAGTCTGACAGCTCCTTCAATCGCCTCTGGATTCCTTTCCATGTTCTCTCACATGCATTTACCCTATTAAATTTCTTGCAAGTCTAACCCCCATCCTCATGTCTGCTTCTCTGAAGATCTGCACTAACACAGCATGCGATTTCCATTTAAGTAAGATTAAAAGCATATGAGACTTAAATAATTGCCCCGTCTTTCGGACAGAAACTCAGAAAATATTCCTACTTAATTTGGATACAAGCCTCAGTTTGAAAAATAATGCTGTAAAGGGCACCTGAGTGGCTCAGTCAGTTAAGTATCTGACTCTTGATCTCAGCTCAGGTCTTGATCTCAGGGTGGTGAGTTTAAGCTCCACATTGGGCTCTACACTGGGTGTGGAGCCTACATTAAAAAAATAAAAGTGCTGTAAATGGCACTATGTATTCAATATCTTTGCCAGATTTTTCATTTTCCAACACACCAAAAACCATTTCCACCTTTTGATTAAACTTAATCTCAATTGACAAGGCTGCTTCTGGCTGTGTCAAGATGCCCTAATTTCCCCCTTGCTCTTGCTTTAGTGCACTGCTTGCTATTTAATACTTCCTGATGTTAGCTGAACTAGATTCACTACTCCAGGCAGAATAATGGCCTGGATTACTCAGAGAAGCTCTAAAGAAGGAATTTTTTTACTAGGACTGTTTTTGCTTTTTGTTTTCTTTAAGTACTCTTGCTCCAAGAATACTTTTTAAACTTCTAGTTCTATGTAACTAAATAAAGATTAAACCCAGGGTAGTGAATCCAAAGTTTTTAGAGTTGTCACTGTCACCCACTGCACTTCTTTGCAAACATCTTACAGAACATAAACTTTAAAAAAGCAAACAGCTTTTTCTTAACACACCCACTTTGACATCCATTGATTATAGCTTTCATAAGATTCATTTCATAAGATTATCTTTCCTAAGTTAAAAAATTATTTGTAAAGGGTAATGGATGCCCTATTTAGAACTGATAGTTTTTGGTTAATAAAAAAAACTTGAGAGAATTTTAAAAATTATTTGTGCGTATCATAATCATTTTATAATCACTTAAAAGTAAATGTGGAAAAGTACAGCATAGGAAATACAGTCAGTAATACTCTAATAACCATGTATGGGGACAGTGGTTACTACACTTTCTGTGGTGAGCACTGCATACTATAGAAGTTGTTGAATCACTGTTTATGCACCTGAAACTAAAATAATATATGTCAACTATACTTCAGTTAAAAAAAAAAGTTATTTTACTGAGCATTAAAACAACTCCAGAAATTCCAAATTATATATGTAGAAGTAAGCTAAGAAATTTCTATACTCTTTATGAGGAGAATACCACCCATATTCACTTGATAATGACCCTAACTTCTTGCAGCAAATTAGCAGTCTCAAAAAAACCCTCTCTATCCCTAACACTGAACAATCCTTTCTTTTGAAATTTTTCAAACTGTTTGCTTGCTTGCTTGCAGCCAACCAATCACTGACAAATATACCTGAAGACCAGTTAGAATGTCTCTCCCACTTCCAAGAACTATATCTTAATAAAACACCTGCCAATTATTTAAAAAACACATATGCATTCATTCACAAATCTTTCACCTTAAAGCCAATCCCCCTTTTTAAAAAATTTTTTTAAAGATTTTATTTATTTATTTGGCAGAGAGATCACAAGTAGGCAGATAGGCAGGCAGAGAGAGAGGGGGAAGCAGGCTCCCGCTGAGCAGAGAGCCCGATGTGGGGCTCGATCCCAGGACCCTGAGATCATGACCTGAGCCGAAGGCAGGGGCTTAACCCACTGAGCCACCCAGGTGCCCCAAGCCAATCTCTTTTTTAATGTGAGCTTCCTGACTAGTAAGTAAGTAGTAATTTTTCTAAAATGAAGAATGAAATCTAAAACTTTTATGAAGAAACTTAAGTACAGAATCATTTTAAATTTCTATAACTTCCTCTCAAACTTTTATATTGTTCATCTATACTAAATTCAATAGCAATTTTTAAAGTGCCACTTTTTTATTAGATCTTCCCATTCACTTTATCATTCACTGAAATGATAAATTTTTTTAAAATATTTTTTAAAGAGTTATTTACTTATTTTATTTTATTTTTTTTAAGATTTTATTTATTTGTCAGAGAGAGAGAAGGAGAATGAGCGAGCACAGGCAGACAGAGGGGCAGAGGGAGAAGCAGGCTCCCCGCCGAGCAAGGAGCCCAATGTGGGACTCGATCCCAGGACGCTGGGATCATGACCTGAGCCGAAGGCAGCCGCCCAACCCACTGAGCCACCCAGGCGTCCCTTATTTACTTATTTTAGAGGGAGACAGCATGAGAGGGAGAGAGAGACTCTCAAGGAGACTTTATGCTGAGTGCAAAGCCTGACTTGGGCTCGATCCCACAACCCTGAGATCATGACCCGAGCAAAAACAAAGAGTCAGACACTTAACTGAGTGTGCTACCCAGGTGCCCCACACAACTTTTTCATATTTATTGCATCATTGGTTTATTTAATCTTTCATTAAGCTATGCTGTGAAAATAAGTTAAATGGCATTACGTAGGTTTGGGAATAACCCAAGTGACTCTTGGAAGACACAAACTCCAGACAGGAATGGAAAAGTGTACTTACACTAGAGAAGGGCCTCCTAAGCCTTGACAGTTCTGCCTACTATGCTGTTAGCATGTTCTACAAAGAGAGAGTTTGACTTCTTCATTGCCAATTTGGATACCTTTTATTTCTCTTTGTTGTCTGTTTTGATTGCTGTTGTTAGGGCTTCTAATACTATGTTGAACAAGAGTGGTGAGAGTGGGCATCCTTGTCGTGTTCCTGATCTCAACAGGAAGGCTGTGAGCTTTTTCCCATTGAGGATGATATTTGCTGTGGGTCTTTCATAGATAGATTTTATGAAGTTCAGGAATGTTCCCTCTATCCCGATACTTTGAAGCGTTTTAATCAGGAATGGATGCTGGATTTTGTCAAATGCTTTTTCTGCATCAACTGAGAGGACCATGTGGTTCTTCTCTCTTCTCTTATTGATTTGTTCTATTACATTGATTGATTTGCGAATGTTGAACCATCCTTGTGACCCAGGGATGAATCCCACCTGGTCATGATGGATAATCTTTTCAATGTGCTGTTGTATCCTGTTTGCTAGGATCTCGCCGAGAATCTTAGCATCCATATTCATCAGTGATATTGGTCTGAAATTCTCCTTTTTGGTGGGGTCTTTGCCTGGTTTGGAGATCAGCGTAATGCTGGCTTCATAAAAAGAGTCTGGAAGTTTTCCTTCTGCTTCAATTTTTTGAAACAGCTTCAGGAGAATAGGTGTTATTTCTACAGAGAATATCTAAAGAGCAGTTTTAATCAGGTTCAGTTAAGGAACCACTACTACAAGTGGTTTGTCTCCTTTCAGGCACCCAGAGCCTTTAGCTTTGGTTCCCCACTGCAGCATCCCTCAAAGGCCTGCGGCACCAAGGAATTTTATATCTTTTCCCACCGTTATTACCACATCAAACCTCACAAGTGGACAGGGTTGACCACTGATCACTAACAAAGTAATTAATATTAAGATGTTAGTGACTCACTCTATTGTATGGTAATTTGGAATTTTATTATCATTTTATTAAAGGCTTCCTGGCAATCTGAGTAAGACAGTAAACTTTTTCTATAAAGGGACAGATAATAAATATCAAGCTTTACAGGTTACTGTTGCATATGCTTGTTTTTTGTTGTTTTATATAAAAAGAGGGCAGTAACCAGATTTGAGCCATAGTTTGCCAACCTGAACTACAAGGTCAGGTACAATAGGCAACAGTGTGTCTCCTTCCAGATACCCAATACATATTTATAGCAACTAACATTTACTGAAAGCTTACAGCATGTCAGCTATTGTGTTTTGTATTAACTGATTCAATCCTCACAGCCATCATATGCTATAATTACTATTATTATTTTCATAGATAAAGAAATTGAGACTTGAAGACATTAAGCAACTTCTCAACCATTCCATAAATAATGGAGTCAGAATCTAAACTTAAAAAGACTGACTTCTGAATTACTAAACTATACACTTCTGAAAAAGCTTTCAGCTGAACATGTAACTGATTAATACTATGGCACAAACTAGAACACTGACCTCCTGACTGCCAATTTGCTAAATATTCAGAAAAAACCCTACATTTTAAAGGGGGAATTGAACACTTTAATTCAACGAATGAAAGCCTAATGGTATGATATCACGCACTGAAATGAAAAGGTATTTTGGAAAGGTGATCAGATTGTCAAAGCTAAAATCAGGAATCATTGCCATGCTTTTTCAATAAAGCAGCCCAAGAAAATCTTAATTATGGAACATGGAAGTGCCACAAACAGACATCTTAAAAATGTAACAGATTCAATTTCTCTCAGGGAAACACTACAATAATAATGCCATAAAATGGGAGCTCTGCAATAGAGTGCATCAGGTATGAACTTAGGGGTAGGCTGAAGATGACAGGATGAAATAAAACAGAAATGTACAATATCCAGATGGTATTCATCTGGTGATTGAGAGCAATTCAGGCAGGAAAGTAATGTTACAGAGGTCTATAAAAGAGCGTAATGCATAGTAGTGTCCCAGGAAGCAATACCCAGAAAAGGAGTAACATTACTAACAAACAGAATCAATGAAAGGGGTCCTCTTTTTATTTTATTTTTATTTTAACCCTCACTCTCTCAAATAAAAAGAGCTCTCCTCATTTCTCCTTTGAGTAGAAGTATTGGAGATAAACAAGGACAAATATGTGGGAAGAGTGAAGAATATGCTTCAGAGGGGAAAAGTCCTGTGTAGATGGAGAAGAGTAAAGTAAATGTGACTTTTCCTGGAGGTAACTGCTTTCCCATCCTTGGTTTGGGGGGAAATGCAAGTGATTCAAACCATATTTCTCTGCTTACCCCACATAAGTGCATACAGGTTGTTGCTACCATCTACACAAAAGTTTGTTATCAAAGGGCTATTGCCTGAATGATGGTAGCAAACACCTACATAGTCCTTTAAAGTAATTTAATCCTCATAATCACCCCATGAGATGAGTAATTTGAGAATACCCATGTTTGGTGAGGATGTTAAAGCAGAGAGTGGTTAAATGATTTGCCCAAATTCACAAGAGCTGAAAGATGGTAGGGTTAGAATTCAAACCCAGGCAGAAAGGCTCCACACGGAGTTCATACACTTTTAACCACTCTCTTATACAATAACTTCTTTGGCTTAATTGTGCCACCACAAGGAAGTAACTGGCATCAGACCATATTGCAGCATTTTAAGGGCTCCAGGCATTAAGCTGGGGATCAAGATATAGACTGGACAGAATAACTGGCAACTGGAGAGATAATCTTGGAAGAACCAGGTATCGGGTATGTTTGTGAAGAGAGAGCATGAGAGAAAGACAGGGACTCAAGAAGAAACTACCTCATTACCACAGCAATTTGGACATATTAAACTAGCAAACTAAATGGGTTATAAAATACAACCCTAATGTGAATGTAATTCTGATAATTCTGGTATTTATGAGTACTTGCACTGATCTTTCAATATATGAGTACATATAATTTAAAAATTACAACAGTCATATCACAAACGGATTTCTAGCCACATCACTAGGGTAAGTGATGACACTGATCATTTAGAACAAGAAGTAATTCAGAAAGTTCTGATGTTGGGCTTTTTTTTTTTAAAAAAAGATTTTATTTATTTATTTGACAGAGAGAAAGAGATCACAAGCAGGCAGAGAGACAGGCAGAGAGAGAGGAGGAAGCAGGCTCCCCGCTGAGCGGAGAGCCCGATGCAGGGCTCGATCCCAGGACCCCGGGATCATGACCTGAGCCGAAGGCAGATGCTTAACGACTGGGCCACCCAGGCACCCCTGATGTTAGGCTTTAAATTACATGACATGAATGTGTGTCTCCTGAACTACTGACATAACTTTCCTTAAACTGTATAATAATATTATGTACCAAACATAGATTTATTCAAGTTTGGACTACGAAGGTAATCTTGAGATTTAGATTCTGCCATTGTAACTCATAATAAGTGTACTAACAAAGTAGAAAAACTTAAGCCAGATCTTCTTGGAACATATGCTCAGAAAATTGCCTTTCTAGTTAATATACACTTATTTTTTATAGCTAGGTGAACAAAATAAACCTGAAATGTAAGCAAGAGCTCTCCTGGAATACAAACCTAATATTCTAGATCCAGCTTCTAAAACATAGTCCACTGTCAGGCAGCACACAGAGAGGCCAAATATAGACACTGTTTGAGGATATATTGCAAATGATCACAAAGTCTTGCTTCCCTGTATGACAATAACCTTAGGGATCTATAAGTAAAACTTTGGTATGATGCCCCTGTGGTTTCAAGAAAAACCTGAACACAAAATAAAATAAAATTAATTTTTTAAAACAAAATTGCATTGCCCCACCCTCAAAAAAAAAAGAATCAAAGAAGTAAACAAACACACATACACACAAACACACGATTTGGGAAATATATATCCACAATATGGAAAATACATTAATACATCTGTATTATACCCTTTATTTTACTATATGTAATGGAGATTTCATAAAAATTAGAAAAATGTGCATATGTGTGTACTTACAAAATACATGTTCCCAAGAGAATAGCTCAAATTCTGAATGGTACTGACTGAAACTGGTAATCCTAGAGTTTAGCAAAGTACTGCTGTCAATTAACTGGCAAAGCCAATATGATTTTTGAAAGCATAAACATCACTACTGTTGGCATGGTAGATTCCTGTAATCTAAACCCACTGCTAATTTCATTAAGACTGTGTACCCTTGGGACGCCTGGGTGGCTCAGTTGGTTGGACGACTGCCTTCGGCTCAGGTCATGATCCCGGAGACCCGGGATCGAGTCCCGCATCAGGCTCCCAGCTCCACGGGGAGTCTGCTTCTCCCTCTGACCTTCTCCTCGCTCATGCTCTTTCACTGCCTCTCTCTCAAATAAATAAATAAAATCTTTTAAAAAAAAAAAAGACTGTGTACCCTTGAACCTAGAAGGTTGGTTCTTGCCATTGCAAATAACCTGGTTCTTCCTTTTCTGGAGCACCAGAATAACTTATCAATATTCTATTTGAAACACAAAAAGAGGGAGGAAAAATACTGAGTTCCTCAGTCTTCTGGTTCCATTTCTTATCCATTGTGAAGTCCAGCTTTACTTCTTTCCCTTGAGTTCCAAAAGAAAATCTGTATTTATTAAAAATGTTTCTTCTTTTAAACAGATTTTAGTTATTTGCAAAAAAAGTAGGCTTTAATTTGAAATCTAAAAGACTAGAACGTCTAAGTAACCCAATTCTAAAGCATAATAATGGTTTTTAAAAAGTACATTGAAATATTAAGCCTTCTAATCAATGCTATTCATAAGAATATCTATTCTGAATCAAAGACTTTGAGCCAAAATGCATCCAGAGAAAATACATGTCATTCATGTAGAAATAATCATTTTTCAGTACTATAATGCCTGGAAATTAAAAACTGCATTTAATTATATTTTCTGTGACAGTGGCTTTCAAACCTATTTTAGGCAACAGAATATCTTCTTCTAATGAAACCTTAGGTTCAAGTCCAATACAAAGCACAGATCTACTCTAACTGAAACATGCACACTTGTGAACCTGGGTGAACCTGCAGGCATAAAACCCTGCCTGATGTCCATCCTCTTCCCCTGTCACAGGTCTGCTAAGGCATGACCATGAAACCCCTGTGATTTTTGTGAATCAGCTTGAAAATCACTGTGCTAGGAAGAGACAAACCACCCGTATAAACTTCATTTTCACAACCAAGACACAAATCACATGCCTATTTACCTGTGAGCTTTAAAACTTTTTCCATCAACATAAATATCAATATCTGGGCAACAGTGTTTCATGTAAAGTTTCAATAAATCTTCTCCTAATTCAGATGCAGGATCCAAGTCATAATTATCTTTAAAAGAGATGAATGGTTTCTTTATTATAAATATCCAAAATGGTTTCTTTATTATAAATATCCAAAAAACTTGTGTTTTAATATTAACTAAAGGTTTTTCCACATAGTTATCTTGATTAGCTACTAAGAGAAAACAATTATAACTACAATATTTAACTGGTAAATTCAAAATAAAACAACATTAAAATCATCTATCTTGCTTTGAAATATAAATTCCAACTTAATTTAAATATAAATAAACCTTTTAATATAGATTTGCAGTTAAATATAGTTAATATTATTACAAAATTATATACTAAAACTGAAGCCACTTCATGAATATCGGACACAAGAAACTAGAAAATTTTCCAATTTTGAAACCCTTTTTCATTACCTAATTCCTTCCTATTCCTGTTCATGACTTTTTGATGAAAATGACATTTGAACCAACAGATATTCAACTAAAAGCAATGGGATTTATGGAGCACTTACTATGAGTTTAGTACTACATACAGTATAGAAAAATTAAGAAAATAAATACTTTTAAAAGTATCTCTACTTCAAAAGATTTGCCATTCAGAAAGTGAGAAGTAAAATATAAAACATGTTCATATTTTAAAAATTACTATACTGTATATCATAGCTTTGTCAGTCCAGAAACTTTAGTTAGTACATCTGCTGAGAATCCGTCACTGGGGACAAATTCCCACCAACCAAATTTACACATTTATAAATTTATATATTTATAAACCACAATGTCATCATTGGCTCTAATATCAAAAGAGATTCAGAATCCAACCAGGACTCAGTATCTCCATGGCTACCACCCCAGTCCAAGCCACCATCACCTCGCATCTAGATCTCCACAATAATTTCCCAACACATCCACCACTTTTAAGCCCCACAGAGGCATGTTTTAAAAATGCAATATAAATCATGATCTATCTCTGTTCAAAGTTATATGGCTCTCTCCATTTTTTTAAATAGTAAAAGCCAAGGTCTTAAATGGCTTACCAGGCCACACAACATCCAGCTCCTCACTATGCAGGTGGCTGGAGACCAGCCTGAGCTTTCCAACCCTGGAGGGGGGTCCACAGCTCTCCAAGGCATGCTGACAGGGTGAAGACTGTGCCCATGACTATTACCCCGCATAACAGGATAACCCTTAGTGTAAGAATTGAATTGCTGTATACCCAATTGGTATTGGAGAATTAGCTGGTGTGGTGGAAAAAACACACATTTTGGTGTCAGAAGTGGTGCAATGGGAAAAAAAAAAACACATTAGACAAACTCCAACCTCAATGTTCCTCAAGGTGAAGTCATCATTCCACTCTACTCTAATTTTGTTCTGCTTATACTCCATAAGTCTGCCAAATAGTACCCTCTAAACTCTCCAAAATGGCTTATAAGATGACCACATGTCTCAAGATGGTTTGCCTGGGACAGTCCCAGTTAATGTCTATTGCCCCAGAATAATTATTGGCCACAATAATAACTCTGCACTTTTCACTCTTTCAAAAGTATCCCAATTTGGACAATAAGAAATAAGGTCATCCTTTATACAAGGCTTAATGATCTGGCTTCTGCTTATATATCCAGGCTCATCTCTCACTTTGACCATTCTTGTCCCCTGCTCCACCCCAGTCCCACAACAAACTATTTCCAGCCTTCAAAATTTGCTATGTGCCTGAGCTTTCTCTGCCTCTAAGCATGTTGTTTTCTTTGTCTGGAATACTTCTCCCCTAAATTATTTTTGCCTGTTTAACTCCTGCTTTTTTTTCCCCTAAGATTCAACTCAAACATCACTCCCTTCATGTGTCTTTGTCTGAATGCTAACTAGGTCCAAGTAAAATGTACCTTATCTGTGTCCTCATCACACTCTGGGCTAATCCATCTGGCTATATCTCCTCCTAGACTACAGGACATCAACATTACCTGTTTTGTCCACTCTTAAGCATTCAAAACCTAATGGAAAGTCAATATTCCATTTAAAAATGTGACAATTAGCAGGCACCTGGCTGGCTCAGTCAGCAGAGCATGTGACTCTTGATCTTGGGGTTGTGATTTCAAGCCCCATGCTAGGTGCAGAGATTACATAAAAATAAAATCTTTAAAAAATATATGTAATAATTAGAATGGCATTCCAGGAACAAATAGGAAGTGCAAGAGGATAGAGGTGAGAAAATACAGTTCTTTGAGGGAAATGCCAAATAATTCAGTAAGACTAGAGCTCAAGGGGTGGGAGGGGGTTGTGAAGAGAAACAGCAGCAGAATTCTAGGTAAGAGTCAGTACACAAATTCCCTTATGTCATGGGAAAGAGTCTGGAATTTATATTAAGGCTATGGGAAACAACCAAAGAATTTTTTTTTTAATATTTTATTTATTTATTTGACAGACAGAAATCACAAGTACGCAGATAGGCAGGCAGAGAGAGAGGAGGAAGCAGGCTCGCCACTGAGCAGAGCCTGATGCGGGGCTCAATCCCAGGACCCTGAGATCATGACCTGAGCCGAAGGCAGAGGCTTTAACCTACTGAGCCACCCAGGCACCCCCAACCAAAGAATTTTAATAAGGGGAGTGCTGTGATCAGATCTGCAGTTAACAAATATTGTTCTACACAGTATAAATGGAGAGTGGTACAATGAGAGGCCTGGCAACTAGCTGGGGTGCAAATGCTCAAGAAAAATGGCAAAGACCTGAAATTAAGAAATGGCAGGAGGATAAAGGAGAGAAGCATTGGCTTAGTTGTTAAGTGTCTGCCTTTGGCTCAGGTCATGATCCCAGGGTCCTGGGATTGAGACCCACATCGGGCTCCCTGCTCAGTGGGGAGCCTGCTTCTCCCTCTTCCACCCTCCCTGCTTGTGTTCCCTCTCACACACACACACTCTCTCTCTGTCAAATAAATACAATCTTAAAAAGAGAGCAGTATTTAAAATATTTAAGAAAGGGGCACCTGGCTAGCTCAGTGCAAGAAGCATGAGACTCTTGATCTTAAGGTTTGAGTTCAAGCCAAATGTTGGGTATAGAGATTATTTAAATAAGTAAATGAACTTAACATTCAACTCCTTACTAAGGAGGCAAATCAATAGATATGGTCATGAATATAATAAAGGATAAAAGAGTAACTGAGTAGAATGATAGAAATAAAATTCACATCACAGAGCACTTAAGAACAGATTAGGGGGACGCCTGGGTGGCTCAGTTGGTTAAGCGGCTGCCTTCGGCTGAGGTCAGGATCCCAGCATCCTGGGATCGAGTCCCACATCGGGCTCCTTGCTCGGCAGGGAGCCTGCTTCTCCCTCTGCCTCTACCTGCCACTCTGTCTGCCTGTGCTCGCTCTCTGGCTCTCTCTTTCTCTCTCTGACAAATAAGTAAATAAAATCTTTAAAAAAAAAAAAAAAAGAACAGATTAGGATGGGAAGCAGATGATTAAGTCAGTCTGGGACAGATTAAATTTTGAGATATTAAAGTTATATTTAGACAGATATGTCTAGTCAGTGGTTGGATCCGAAACTCAAAAAAAGAGGAGAAAACCAATTAATTAAGGGGTAGAAAGATAATGTGCCAGTGAAGGAGAAAGAGGAATGGCCAGGAAGGAAAATCAAGAGAGCAGAGGGCCAGAGAACACAGGGAATTTCAAGGAAGGTGACACTGACAGTAGGAAAGCAAAGAAGTTAGTAAAATCCAGACAAGTGTCTGCTTAAATTGGTAAACATGTGGTTCTTCCATAGGGGAAAGGAGAAAGTAGTTAAAAAACAAGGAGCTGAGGGGTAAATGAGGTCTTTTCACTTACATCTGCAACGTGTTTGGCCACTTTTAATGGGCTGCTGTGGGGCTGTGGCAGAACTCTAGACAAGAGACAGGGAAAATGAATACTAAATATTAGTTCGGCCAACTGCTATATCTGTGTGGCCTTGAGAAAGTCCCTTATACCCCTTAGAGTTCTCATCTATAAAAATCAGCCTACAGCCACTTATTTCTTAGAGTTGTCTGAGACTAAATGAGATAGACTATATGACTGTATCTACCTCAAAGCCTAGAAAAGACACATTCACCATAGTTAGATGTTAACAAACATACAAGGATTCTAAATCAGTTTGGTTATTAAATCAGTTTAAATCAGTTTGGTTATTATTATTGTTGTTGTACTAAATATCAGTAATAAAATCTTTTAGTTAACAGGTACTTTCATATACATTCAATTGTGCTACAATGCTTGTTTTGAAAATATCAGTTTGATCTAACACAATTGATATTTTAGGGAACAATCTGAACATGATGTGAAATTTTCATCTGCTTATGTGCATTTCACTTACTTGCAGCTTATTCACAAGAAACAATAGGTCGCTGCAAAAAACTACACCCAGCTGAATGGAGCCTTATGTAAGAATACATAAAACATACACAAACATCTTAAGCATCTACCAGATACCTCAGTTAACTGCATGTTATAACCTACATCCTCCATATCTGGTGTTATAAATTTCCATCTGATTTTACATAACCAACTGTTAGGAGACCATTTTCTATGGAAATTTTTGTGTTTCTGTATGAGGCAGAGCATACTTTCTGGGCAGAGCACTGGAAAACTTGGATAAAGAATGATTAAGGAACAAATATGCCTTGGAGGCTAGAAATACTGTGAGGTTTCAGAAAGATTTACAGATTTTCTTCCCCTTAAAACCATTTCTCTATACTCCAGGGTGTTGAAGCTACCTTCCTCTCCCTTTACCAGGGAAGATTTATTTACCTTCCAAAGTAAAGACCCCCTCCCTCCTACCCTATTTCCCTCTCTCTATTTCTATCAGATCTGCCAGTAGCCTATGAAAATCTCCTAATTTTAGTATTCCTCTCTTATGTTGCATTACCACTTCACATGCAGGGTAACTTCAGGCCCTCACCACCAAACTTTGTGGGGACTGGGGGGTGGGAACTTGCACTACGATGCTCTATAAATAATAATTAAACCAGAGATCTTGAGTCTCCTGCTAGAATATCTACTATTACTGTATCTCTATCTATATAATCTACACTTATATCTATATTTATTCCTATGTCCTTAACATCCTCCTTCTGCCAATTCACAACAGTTCACAAGCTGCAACCCTTTTTTTTTTTTAATACATAATACATATAATGTATTATTAGCCCCAGGGGTACAGGTCTGTGAATCACCAGGTTTATACACTTCACAGCACTCACCATAGCACATACCTTCCCCAATGTCCATAACCCCACCACCCTCTCCCTTCCCCACCCCCCTGGCAACCCTCAGTTTGTTTTGTGAAATTAAGAATCTCTTATGGTTTGTCTCCCTCCCGATCCCATCTTGTTTCATTTATTCTTTTCCTACTCGCCAAACCTCATATGTTGCATCTCAACTTCCTCATATCAGGGAGATCATATGATAATTGTCTTTCTCTGATTGACTTATTTCACTAAGCATAATAACCTCTAGTTCCATCCATGTCGTCGCAAATGGCAAAATTTCATTTCTTCTGATGGCTGCATAGTATTCCATTGTGTGTGTGTATATATATATATATACACACACATACATACATACCACCTCTTCTTTATCCATTCACCTGTTGATGGACATCTAGGTTCTTTCCATAGTTTGGCTATTGTAGACATTGCTGCTATAAACATTCGGGTGCACATGCCCCTTCGGATCACTCCATTTGTATCTTTAGGGTAAATACCCAGTAGTATGATTGCTGGGTCGTAGGGTAGCTCTATTTTCAACTTTTTGAGGAACCTCCATGCTGCTTTCCAGAGTGGTTGCACCAGCTGCTGCAACCCTTCTGACACTATCTTCAACAAGCAAATTCAAGTTCTTTTTCAAGGTCAACTACCATATTTATTGTAGTATTTATGTATTTCTTAACAATTCAATGTGTAAAACCATACCATTTTTATTAGATTCTTATCTTTTTAAAATGTGTCACAACAAAATTGTCAGTAATTTTTTTGTGTCATTACAAAAAATAATGGTGATTTTTATGCTGCATGTTGTTTTTAAGTAATACATATATTGTGTTATAACAGAACTGAATCTATAGTCTGCTAATGTTTTTATTGGTGTGGACTAGAATAAGGATGATGATGACATGTGGAGGCTTAAGAGGAGAATTGTGAATTTATTTATAATAACCCCATCTCCAGTTATTTGGGAAAACTAGGAGTTGACTATAGTATTACTTTCACTTACCCATAAAAAGTTTACTTTCACTTATTTTTATTACATTTACTTTCATTTACTTTTATTTCATTTACCTATAAAAAAGAAATCAGTAGAATTGATTTTTGAAGTATGTTTTTCTCCAATTGTATCAGAATATAGTTACTTTCATGGCATTAACATTTTATAAAAATCCACCAAAAAACTGCCTTACCAGTGGAAATTAAAGTGTCCTCTCCATCACTGATATCCTCAGGAACTGCATGCTTCAGAAGAGAACAAGGAGATGACTTTTTATCTAAGAACTCTACAGATGATCTTCCATCATTATCAGTGTCCTTTCCAAAACTGAAGTCATGTTTCTTTTGTGGTACTCTCCTCTCTACTATCTTTTTCCTAAGAATTTCCTCTTCATAGTTTTTTAGGCTTCTATTTGATGAATATACAATCCTAAAAGAAAATGTAAAATATTAATGAAAATAATGGTGGTGATTCTTCAAAGCTAGTTTCCCAAGTTCTGCTTTCAAATAATACTATATAATTTTATTTTTTTGAGATTTTATTTACTTATTTTACACAGAGAGAGAGACCACAAGTAGGAAGAGAGGCAGGCAGAGAGAGAGGGGGAAGCAGGCTCTCCACTGAGCAGAGAGCCCGATGCAGGGCTCAATCCCAGGACCCTGAGATCATGACCTGAGCCGAAGGCAGAGGATTAACCCACTGAGCCACACAGGCACACCTCAACCCACTGAGTCACCCAGGCACACCTCAACACCTTAAAACCATTTTTATATGAAGTAACTGGAAAAATATCTCAAATAGCAGAGCATTTTAAAAGTAATCTATGAAATATTTTAATGTTAGAAAGGAACATATACAAGGCCATCAAACTAGATAACCTAGATAAAATGGACAATTTCTAGAAAGACATACACTACCAAACCTGACTTAAGGAGAAAGAGTATCTGAGCAGACCTATATGAACTATAGATATTGAATTAGCAGTCAAAAACTTCCCCCAAAATAAATCCAGGACCAAGAGGCTTCACTGGTGAACCTACCAAATGCTTAAAGAAATAACACCAATCCTTCACAAACTTTTCCAAAAACAGAAAGCAGGAACACGTCCTAACTCATTTTGAGGCCATTATTATTCTGATACAAAAGCAAATAAAGACACCAAAAGAAAACCATAGACTAATATTCCTTATTAATATAGATGAAAAAACTCCTTAGCAAAGTAATAGCAAACTGAATCTAGCAACATATAAAAAGGATTATAAACCATGACCAAATGGGTTTTATCTCAGGAATTCAAGGGTAGCTAAACAAACAAAAATCAATGTTATACATCGCACGCTATTGTCTGCATGTTTGTAGAACCTCGAAATTTGTATGTTGAAACCTAATGCCCAATGTGATATTTGGTAGGAGGTGAGGCCTTTAAGAGGTAACTTAGGTGAAGCCCTCACAAATGGGATTAGTGCCCTTATAATAGAGACTCCAAAAAGATCGCTCACCTCCTTCCACCATGTGAGGACACAGTGAGAAGTCAGCATCTAAACCCCGAATAGGGTCTTCATCAAAACCTACCATGCTGGCACTCTGATCTTGGACTTCCACCCTCAGAACTGTGAGAAATAAATGTTTGTTGTTTATAAGCCACACAGTCTGTAGTATTTTTTTAGAGCAGCCCAAAGACATCATAAAACCTTGTCAATTTAGTCCTCTTAGCAGGACTAAGTCAGCATATCAACAGGACAAAAACTACACAATCACCTCAATAGATGAAGAAAAAGAATTTAACAAAATCCAACACCCTGTCAGGATGAAACACTCAACAAACCTGGAATAGAAGGAATGTCCTCAACCTGATAAAGAACATCTATAAAAAACCCACAGCTAACATCATATTTAATGGTACAAGATAGAAAACTTTCCTTTTAAGAACAGAAAGGATGCCTGCCTATTCTCATTACTTCTATTCAACATTTAACTGGAGGCTCTAGCCGGGGATTAGGCAAGAAATAGAAATAAAAGGCATCTGGACTGGTAAGGAATAAGCAAAGCTATCTCTATTACAAATAACAAACTCATATATAGAAATCCCTGGAAATCCAACCCAAAACCTATTTGTTACACAAGTTCTACAAGGTTGCAGGATACAAGATCAATATGCAAAAATCAACTGTATTTCTAAATGCTAGAAATCAGCAGTCTAAAACAAGATTAGAAAATAGTACTATTTACAGTAACATAAAAAAAATAAAATACTTAAGAATATATTTCACAAAAAAGCATAAGACTTGGGGCACCTGGGTGGCTCAGTGGGTTAAAGCCTCTGCATTTGGCTCAAGTCATGATCCCAGGGTCCTGGGATCCCCGCATCTGGCTCTCTGCTCAGCGGGGAGCCTGCTCCCCCCGCCGACCCACTCCCCACCCCACCCCCGCCTATCTGCCTACTTGTGATCTCTGTCTGGCAAATAAATAAAATCTCTTAAAAAAAAAAAAAAAAAGCAGGGGCGCCTGGGTGGCTCAGTGGGTTAAGCCTCTGCCTTCGGCTCAGGTCATGATCCCAGGGTCCTGGGATCGAGTCCCGCATCGGACTCTCTGCTCAGCAGGGAGCCTGCTTCCCTCTCTCTCTCTCTCTGCCTGCCTCTCTGCTTACTTGTGATCTCTCTCTGTCAAATAAATAAATAAAATCTTTAAAAAAAAAAAAAGCATAAGACTTGTATATTCAAAAGCTATAAAAAACAAAGCTGAAAGCAATTATATAAAGGCAAACACATTTTAGATGATTTAAGACTGTTAAGACAGCAATACTCTCTGAATTGCTCTACAGATTCGATTCAATGCAGTATCTATCAAAACTCAACTACTTTGCTGCAGAAACCAAAAAGTCAGTCCTCAAATTCAAACCAAAATGCAAGGCACCCAGAATAGTCAAAACAACCTTGACAAAGAACAAAGATGGAGGATTCACACTTCCCAAATTCTAAGCTTCCTACAAATCTATAGTCATCTGTACTATGTGGTACTGGAACGAGGATAAACATAGATTAGTGGAAGAGAACTAAGTGTCTGCAACTACATATACAGGCATTGGACAACAGTGTTGTGATAATGTGATTTATAACATGAAATATATATTTGGTCTTTGTCCACTTTTCCTGGCACATATCTCCTAAAACCCTTGTAATTTCCTATGCAAGAGTTATAGAGACATTTTTGCTATAATACTTAGCTTTGTTCCCAGTTCCTGAAATAGCGCCAGAGGGCTAGAAGTGGAATGGATGGCTTTTCTTATCTATAACAAGCCCTTTGAACCACAGCAGAGTTTACATTAATGAGCTAGGTGACATTTGGAAAGTTCCCAAAGACAGGGGCTGGTTGGCAAGAGTTTGAATTAATTATCAAAGGCCAATGATTTCATCCACCATGCCTATGTAATGAAGCCTCCATAAAAACCCTAAAGGATGGGATTCAGTGAACCTCTGGGTTGGGGAACACATGAAGGAGCTGGGAGAGTGGTGCACCCGGAGAGTGCATGGGAGCTCCACACCCCTCCCCATATACTCGCCCTTTCCATCTTTTCCATCTGGCTGGTTTTATTGTTTGTTTGTTTTTTAAGATTTTGTTTATTTGAGAGAGAGCGAGAGAGAATAAAGACAGAGAGAGTATGAGAGGGGAGAGGTCAGAGGGAGAAGCAGATGCCCCACTGAGCGGGGAGCCCAACGTGGTACTTGATTCCAGGACTCCAGGATCATGACCTGGGTTGAAGGCAGTTGCCCAATCAACTGACCAGCCCAGGTGCCCTCCCCCACAATCTGGCTGTCCTTAAGTTATATCCTTTTATAGTAAATCAGCAATCTAGTTAGTAAAATCTTTTCCTGAGTTCTGTGAGATCTGTGTTGTAACAAATTAACCAAACCTAAGAAAGGAGTCATGGGAACATTCAATTCACAGCTGTTTGGGCAGAATCACAGAGAACACCCTGCACTTGCAACTGGCAGCTGAAAAGGGTTCGGGGCAGTCTTATGGGACTGAACCCTTAACCTGTGGGATCTAATAATATCTCCAGGTAGTGTCAGAATTGAATTAAATGGGTAGGACACCCAGCTGGTATCTGGAGAACCTCAGAGAATTGCTTGGTGTGGAGGAAAACTCCCACACATTTGGTGACCAGAAGGGACAGAAGTGAATTATTCTATGAGTAGAGTATTAAAAGTAAACACACAGTAATGTTTTTCCTTTACAGATGTCCAGACAATCCAACAGGAAAAGAACAGTCTATTCAAAAGACGATGCTGAGACAACTGGATATCCAAATACAAAAGAACAAAGCTGGATACTAGCCTCACAATACATACAAAAATTAATTCAGTATAGGTGAAAGATCTAAATGTAAGAACTAAAAAAGTATACATGGGTATAAATCTTCATTACCTTGGATTAGGCAATGGTTTTTTACACATAACACCAAAAGTACAAGTAACAAAAAAAAAAAAAGAAAGAAAGTGAAAATCATAGAAATTATAAACTTTTGTACTTACAAAGACACCATGAAGAAAGTTAAAAGACAACTCACAGAATGGGAGAAACTGTTTGCAAATCACATACCTGATAAAAGACTTATATCTAGAACATACAAAAAATTTTAAAATCCTTTTACATAGAACAAAATTCTTTTCTTTAAAGATTTTATTTATTTATTTGACAGAGAGAAATCACAAGTAGGCAGAGAGGCAGGCAGAGAGAGAGAGAGGAAGAAGCAGGCACCCTGCCAAGCAGAGAGCCCGATGCGGGACTCAATCCCAGGACCCTGAGATCATTACCTGAGCCAAAGGCAGAGGCTTAAACCACTGAGCCACCCAGGCGCCCACAAAATTCTTTTTTGAAAATGATTTTATTTATTTGAGAGAGAGACAGAAAGCACATCCACATATACAAGAGAGAACATGAGCAGAGGTCAGGGTAGAGAGAGAAGCAGACTCCCCATGGAGCAGGGAGCCCAATGCAGGACTCAATCCCAGGACCCTGTGATCATGACCTAAGCCAAAGGCAGACTCTTAACCCACTGAGCCTCCTATGTGCCCCAGAATAAAATTCATATATAGAGACTATGTACAGAATATCAAATATTTAAAGAATTTTAAAATATAAACAATTTAATAATATAAAGACAAATGACCCAACTTAAAATGGGCAAAGAATGTGAATAGAGTTTACCAAAGAAGATATATAATAGCCAATATGCACATAAAAAGATATTCAACATCGATAGCCATCAGAGAAATACAAATCAAAATCACAATGAGATACCACTTCACACCCACTATGGTGACTATAATCAAAATGACAGATAATAACAAGTGATGTCAAGAATGTAGAGAAACTGGAATTCTCATACATGCTGGTAGGAATGTAAAATGGTATAGCCTCTTTAGAAAGAGTCTGACATTTCCTCAAAAGTTTACCATATGACCCAGAAATTTCACTTCTAGGTATATAACACAAGGGAAAGGAAAACATATGTTCCCATAAAAATCAGTACATGAATGTTCACAGTAGAATTATCCATAAATGCCAAAAAGTCAAAACAACCCAATGTCTATCAACTGATGAATGGATAAACAAAATATGGTATATCCATATGCACAGAAGAGATTTAACATAGCAGCCCTGACTACTATCTTTTAAAAGACTTAATTACAAGGTTGGCCCTTGGCTGGTATCTGGGAAAAAGATTTCAGGAGTGTTCCTGGCATTCTATAAACGACAAGCATGGCTCACTGTACCTAAACTATTTATACAAATAGTTATACAAATAATATGGGTTTATCCTTAACACCTGCTTTCCTTCCAGGAGTCTGGAATATGGATGCACAATAGACACAGGGTGCCTACATAACAAACACCTAGTAAAAACCCTGGGCACTGAGCTTCTAATGAGCTCTGCTGGTTGGAAACATTTCAGAAGTGTTGTCATAACTCATTACTAGGAGAATTAAGCATGTTCTGTGTGGCTCCACTGGAGAAGACTCTTGGAAGTTTGCGCCTAGTTTCCTATGGACTAAACTTCACATGCCTTTTCTCTTTTTTATTTCTTTTGTAGTAAATCACAGCCCACAATATGACTATATACTAAGTCTTAGAGTCCTAACAAATCATCAAACCTGAGGATGGCTGTGATGACTCTTTATCCATCATACAATGAAATATTCGGCCATGAAAACAAATGAAGAACTGATAAACACTACAACATCAATGAACCTTGAAAATATCATACTAAGTTTAAAAAGCAGGACACAAAAGGACATGTACATATGATTCTATTTATATGAAATGCCCAGAATAGGCAAAACCATAAAGATAAAAATTAGATTATTGGTTGCCAGGAACTGGGGGAGGAGAGAGTGGGAAGTGACTGCTGCGGGCATGAAACTTCTTTTAAGATGGTGAAAATATTCTAGAATTGGGGACTAGTGGTAGTTGCAAACACTGTATATATACTAAAATGACTGAATTATACAGTTTAGAAGGGTGAATTTTAAGGTGTGTGAATTATATCTCAGTTTTTTAAAAGACTGAGAATAGAAGGAGAGGAACTAGAGACAGTGTAACAGATAGCTCTTGAGCTTTAATATAAAAGGGTGCAGAGCATTAGAGTACTAGCTGGTAGAATATTAGATGGAAGGCAAATGAGGTCAGGAAAGGCTTGTTATTTATTTATTTTTTATTTTTTTTTTAATTTATTTATTTGTCAGAGGGAGAGAGAGAGCGAGAGAGCAAGCACAGGCAGACAGAGTGGCAGGCAGAGGCAGAGGGAGAAGCAGGCTCCCTGCTCAGCAAGGAGCCCGAGGTGGGACTCGATCCCAGGACGCTGTGATCACGACCTGAACCGAAGGCAGCCGCCCAACCAACTGAGCCACCCAGGCGTCCCAAAGCTTGTTATTTTTAAAGTGGGAATAAAATTTCATGGTTATATACCAATGAAAAGATCCAAAAGAAAAGAAAAGAAACTTCTTTTGGGAAAGTGAAAACTGCTGGAGCAATGTCCCTCGATAGAAGAAAAGAGATAGAGTGAAAATGGCTTTAGTGGAGGGAATGGTTTTAGAAGCACTGACAGTTCATCAATAGTTACAGGGGAAAAGACAAACCATATGTGTAAATACAACTAAATGAATAGATGTGGGAACAGTTTGTGAAAGTTCTAATTGCTTTAATTTTCTCAGTTAAATAGAAGGAAAGGTCATCAAGTGAGAATGAAGATGGGGTAAGAACAGCTGAAGGTTCAACAAAAAGGAGATATGAAATTATCTAAGAGAAGGAGAGCAAATGGGACTAGGGAAATAATGTATGACTGCATATAGTATGACTGACAGCACTAAGTGCCTACTTGAGGTTCATGGCCATGATCTAAAGTGAGATAATGGAAGAATAAACATTGTTAAAATGTCTATACTTCCTAGAGCAATCTATACTTTTAATGCCATTCCGATCAAAATTCCACCAGTATTTTTCAAAGAACTGAAGCAAATAATCCTAAAATTTGTATGGAATCAGAAGAGACCCTGAATTGCTAAGGAAATGTTGAAAAAGAAAAACAAAACTGGAGGCATCACGTTGCCTGATTTCAAGCTTTACTACAAAGCTGTGATCACCAATACAGCATGGTACTGGCATAAAAACAGACACATAGACCAGTGGAACACAGTAGAGAGCCCAGATATGGACCCTCAATTCTATGGTCAAATAATCTTCAACAAAGCAGGAAAAAATATACAGTGGAAAAAAGACAGTCTCTTCAATAAATGGTGCTGGGAAAATTGGACAGCTATATGTAGAAGAATGAAACTCGACCATTCTCTTACACCGTACACAAAGATAAAGTCGAAATGGATAAAAGACCTCAACATGAGACAGGAATCCATCAGAATCATAGAGGAGAACATAGGCAGTTACCTCTTTGGTATCAACCACAGCAACTTCTTTCAAGATATGTCTCCAAAGGCAAAGGAAACAAAAGTGAAAATGAACTTTTGGGACTTCATCAAGATCAAAAGCTTCTGCACCGCGAAGGAAACAGTCAACAAAACAAAGAGGCAACCCACGGAATGGA
>PISX010012152.1:33999-61959 GCA_004024625.1 Mellivora capensis
GATATCCAGGATCTATAAAGAACTTCTCAAACTCAACACACACAAAACAGATAATCATGTCAAAAAATGGGCAGAAGACATGAACAGACACTTCTCCAATGAAGACATACAAATGGCTATCAGACACATGAAAAAATGTTCATCATCACTAGCCATCAGGGAGATTCAAATTAAAACCACATTGAGATACCACCTCACATCAGTTAGAATGGCCAAAATCAACAAGACAGTTAACAGCAAGTGTTGGAGAGAATGTGGAGACAGGGGAACCCTCTTACACTGTTGGTGGGAATGCAAGTTGGTACAGCCACTTTGGAAAATAGTGTGGAGATTCCTTAAGAAATTAAAAATAGAGCTTCCCTATGACCCTGCAATTGCACTACTGGGTATTTATCCCAAAGATACAGATGTAGTGAAAAGAAGGGCCATCTGTACCCCAATGTTTATAGCAGCAATGGCCACAGTCACCAAACTGTGGAAAGAACCAAGACGCCCTTCAACGGACGAATGGATAAGGAAGATGTGGTCCATATATACTATGGAGTATTATGCCTCCATCAGAAAGGATGAATACCTAACTTTTTTATCAACATGGATGGGACTGGAAGAGATTATGCTGAATGAAATAAGTCAAGCAAAGAGGATCAATTATCATATGGTTTCACTTATTTGCAGAGCATAACAACACGGAGGACATGGGGAGATGGAGAGGAGAAGGGAGTTAAGGGAAATTGGAGGGGGAGATGAACCATGAGAGACTATGGACTCTGAAAAACAATCTGAGGGTTTTGAAGGGGCATGGAGTGTGAGGTTGGGTGAGCCTGGTGGTGAGTACTATGGAGGGCACGTATTGCATGGAGCACTGGGTGTGGTGCATAAACAATGAATTCTGTTACACTGAAAAGAAATTTAAAAAATTAAAAATTAAAAAAAAAATAAAGTGAGATCAAATAACATATGTTTTCCTCCTGCCATTTAATTGTGTGAATGCAGGAGTGAAGTAGTTAAACAGCTGGGCTTAAGGTTGAGGCTTTGATGTGCATATAAGGCAAATTCAGAGGGGACAAGGGAAAAGAAGCTGTATGTAAAGGAAGTGATATAATGATAGATAAAAATATTTAAACTAAGTAAGGATAGAAATAAGGACATAAGAGGATAAGAGACAATAAAACTGTGGTAAGAGTCATTGCAGGTCCTGATGAGCATCAGTAAGTTATTAGATTTGGGAGTTTTTTTGTTTTTTTTTTTAAGATTTTATTTATTTATTTGTCAGAGAGAGAGAGCGAGAGAGCGAGCACAGGCAGACAGAGTGGCAGACAGAGGCAGAGGGAGAAGCAGGCTCCCTGCCGAGCAAGGAGCCCGATGTGGGACTCGATCCCAGGACACTGGGATCATGACCTGAGCCGAAAGCAGCCGCTCAACCAAATGAGCCACCCAGGCGTCCCGGATTTGGGAGTTTTAAAGGAGTGAGGTAGAAAGATGGGAAGTAGAAGTTAGAAGTTCAAAGGTCTGGAATCAAGATTATGGAGGATTGCAGTTATTGATAATGACATGATTTAGGATTTGACATGGTAATGAGGTAGCATGGAGAACAAGATTACTGGAAGACAAGAATTAAAGGAACCAAGAGGCCACGGTTGGTTTGGAAACATGACCTACATTGCAATTTTAATTACCAAGAGTTACATTCAAGAGCAACTGAGCACATGTCTCCCATGGATACAACTAGATAACACCCACATCTGTGTAATAACCTAGAAAACAAAGTGAAGACTTGTAGAACAGACTCTCCACAGCTAAATGTAGAGAAGAGGACCATCAAAAAGGGCAGGAAGGGCAGAGATGCTGTCAGGAGCCAACGGCCCTTGGGACTGTCTGTGGGAGAGAGGGATGCCATGGGTGTGAAGAGGATCAGACACCAGCCATGCGGTAGCCACATGGGAAAGATGATCCCCATTACATTTGGCTTTGAAAACCATATGTACTTAACAATCAGTGGGGCTTAACACCTGGAACCTTAAAAAATCAGCAGGCAGAGCTCTGGGAGAGCCAGAAGCCCCCTTCTTTAAAGAGCGAGCACAAAAAACAGCCAGGAGAAATACAGCATAAAAGCAGGAGGAGTTTGTGCATCTAGGGTATATGGGAAGAGGATTTATTTACTAATCTCAAGAGTGTGTGCTGGAGAAGCAGGGATCTTAGGGAACTTCTCCAATAACAAACAGCTGCTCAGGATCATTTCCCTCCCCCATACTAAGACCTAGATACCCAGGCACCTGCAGGAATAAGCAGAGCATGTACACTCTCCACATATATGCTAAAGCATGCTCCACACCCTCATTCCCCTGCAGAAATGCCCTCTCCATCACAGCCTCGACAGGACTTTTCCCCAGGGGCTGCAGACCCCTACCCACAACTGACTGACACAGACCTACTCACACCCATCCCTCATTCTGATGCAGACCGGCCCCATTGAATACATTCTTGGCTGAAGCCCATCCAAAGCAGTGCCATAATTCTGGCAGTGTGCAAGCCACTGACAGAAGCCATCAACACTTCAATGTGACTCCTGCCCTAGGAGACGGGAAATTAACAACACACACCAATCCTAAATGCAGCCCCAGGAGTGGGCTGGGGACAGACATCAGGTCTGACTCCAGGCCCCACCTACCAATGAAAGCCTCTTAGGAGACATCATGGGGAAAATCCCTGTGGTTCCATGCCATTGCATCTCTGGCAAATGGCTGGTCTGACTCAGTCAAGCCCAAGGAAGCCCCAGATAGGCCCCTAAAAACAAAGGGACCAAATCCTGTTAACGACAAGCAGAGAGCCATTGCAGACAACTAGACTGAAGGTAAATGTGGTTCAGCAACAACACTGAAGGTAAATGTGGTTCAGCAACAACACTCACCACACATAAAAGGTATCTCTGAAGAGCCAGGCTCTGGTGAACAGGAGACACAGCACAATAGGGCATTATAAGACCTCTTCTTTATAAGACCACTACTTTCATGAGGAGAAGAGATAGTTGACTTTTCTAACACATATAAACAGATACAGAAAGTTAGATAAAATGAGGAGACAGGGGAATACGTACTACATGAAAGAACAGGATGAAATCACAGCAGGAGACCTAAACAAAATGGAGATGAGTAATATGTCTGATAGAGAATTTACAGTAATCATCATGAAGATACTCACTGGACTTGAGGAAAGAGTGGAGGAGCTCAGTGAGACACTTAACAAAGACAGAGTAAATATGGAAAAGAACCAATCACAGATGAAGAACTCAGTAACTGAAATTAAAAATACACTAGAGAGAATAAATAGCAGACTAGAGAAAGCAAAAAAATGGATGAGTGACTTGGAGAACAGAGTAATGGAAAGCAATCAAGCTAAAAAGAAGAGAGAAAAATAGTAATAAAAGAATCAAAATAGAGGCGCCTGGGTGGCTCAGTGGGTTAAAGCCTCTGCCTTCGGCTCGGGTCGTGATCCCAGGGTCCTGGGATCGAGCCCCGCATCGGGCTCTCTGCTCGGCAGGGAGCCTGCTTCCTCCTCTCTCTCTCTGCCTGCCTCTCTGCCTACTTGTTATCTCTGTCAAATTAAGTAAATAAAATCTTAAAAAAAAAAAGAATCAAAATAGACTACAGGAACCCTGCAACACTACCAAATATAATAACATTTGCATTATAGGGATCCAAAAAGAAGAAGAGACAGAAAAGGGGGGCAGAAAATTTATCTGAAAAGTTACTGAATCTAGGGAAGGAAACAGAAATCCAGATCCAGGAGGCAAAGACAGTACCCAATAAAATCAACCCATGGAGGTGCACACCAAGACACACAGTCATTAAAATGGTGAAAAGTGGTTATAAAGAATTTTAAAAGCAGAAAGAGAAAAGAAAACAGTTACATACAAGGGAAAACCCAATAAGGCTAGAAACTTTTCAGCAGAAACTTTGCAAACCAGAAGAAAATGGCATGATATATTCATCGTGCTGAAAGGAAAAAATCTGCAGCCAAGAACTCTATCCAGCAAGGCTATCATTGACAAATGAAGAAGAGATCAAGAATTCCCAGACAAATAAATGTTAAAGGAATTCATCACCACCAAACCAGCTCTATACAAAATTTTAAAGGGAACTCCTTCAGTGGAAAGAAAAGACCACAAATAGTTGTTAAAAAAAAAAAAAAAAAAAAAAGCCCAGAGTACAAAAACAGTAAAATTAAGTTTATCTACTAAAATCAGTCAAGGGATTCCTAAAATAGAAGGATGTAAAATATGACACCATATACCTAAAATGTGGCAGGGCTAGGGGGAGAGGAGTTAAGAATGTGTTCAAACTTAAAGAACCATCAATGTAATACAGAATGCTATATGTGTAAGATATCATACATAAACCTAATGATAACCACAAAATAAAACCAGTAATAGATATTAAAAAATAAAGAGAAAGGAATCCAAGTATATCGCTAAAGAAAGCCAGCAAACTGTGAGAGAAGAGAGTAAGAAAGGAAGATAAGAACTACAGAAACAACCATTAGAAGTAACAAAATGGCAATAAGTCCATACCTTTCAACAGTTACTTTGAATGAAAATGCATTAAATGCTCCAATCAGAAGACACAAGGTGACAGAATAGATAAAAAAGCAGGAACCATCTATATGCTCCCTACAAGAGACTCATTTCATACTAAAGGCACATGCAGATTGAAATTAAGGGATGGAAAAACAATCATCATGCAAATGGTAGTGAAAAGAAAGCCACAGGAGCAATACTTATATTGGACAAAAGAGACTTTAAAACAAAGACTTAGAGACTTCAAAACAAAGAGACAGAGAAGGACACTATATAATCATAAAGGGAACAATCCAACAAGAAGATATAAAATAATTGTACATATTTATGAACCCAAAATTGGAGCACCCAGATATATAACACAGTTAATAATAAACATAAAGGAAGTAACCAATAGTAATACGATAATAACAAAGAACTTCAATACCCCACTTAACATCAATGGGCAGATGATCCAAACAGAATCAACAAGGAAACATTGAACCAGATGGATCTAATAGATACAGTCAGAACATTCCATCCTAAAACAGAATACAAATTCTCTTCAAAGATTTTTTTTTTTTTTTTTTGACAGAGATCACAAGTAGGCAGAGAGAAAGAGGAGGAAGCAGGCTCCCCGCCGAGCAGACAGCCAGATGTGGGGCTCAATTCCAGGAACTTGATACCAGGACCTGAGCTGAAGGCAGAGGCTTTAACCCACTGAGCCACCGAGGCACCCCTACAAATTCTCTTCAAACACAGCACTCTCCAGTACAGATCACATGTTAGGCCACAGAACAAATCTAAACAAACTTAAAAAAGATCAAAGCCATGACATACATCTTTTCCAATCACAATGCTATGAAACTAGCAATCAACCGTAAGAAAAAAATCTGAAAAGAACACACACACGGAGGTTAAATAACATGTTACAAAACAACGAATGGGTTAACCCAGAAATCAAAGAGGGAAAATACATGGAGACAAAGAAAATGAAAACAACAATGGTTCAAAATCTTTGGGATGCAGCAAAAAAGCCCTAAGGGTCAACACTGCAGCAATTTAGGCCTACCTCAAAAACAGTAAAAATCTCAAAAAAACAACCTACTGTAACACCAAAGGGAGCTAGAAAAACAAAACAAAACAAAGCCAGAAGGAAAGAAATAAAGATTAGAGCAGAAATGAGTGAAATAGAAACTAAAAAACAATAGAATAGATCAATGAAACCAAGAGCTGATACTTTGAAAAGGTCAAAAAAATTGATAAACTTTAATCTAAACTCATAAAAAAGGAGAGAGAGAGAGAGAGAGGACACAAATAAACATCAAAAATGAAAGAGGAGAAATAATAAACACCACAGAAACACAAAGGATTATAAGAGAATATTATGAAAAATCATATGTCAATAAACTAGACAATCTAGAAGAGATGCATAAATTCCTAGAAATATATAGCCACCCAAAACTGAATCAGGAGAAATAGAAAGTCTGAACAGGCCAATCACCAGCAATGAAATTAAATCAGTAATAAAAAAAAAATCCCAACAAACAAAAGTCTAGGACCAGACAGCTTCACAGGTGAATTCCAACAAACATTTAAAGAAGAGTTAATACCTATTCTTCTCCAGCGCCTGGGTGGCTCAGTCCATTAAGTGTCTGCCTTTGGCTCAGGTCCTGATCTCAGTGTCCTGAGATCAAGCCCCCGCATTGGGCTCCCTCAGCAGGGAGCCTGCTTCTCCCTTTCCTACTTGCCCTGCTTGTGCTTTCTCTCTCTCTCTCTCTCTCTCTCTGTCAAATAAATAAAATCTCAAAAAAAAAAAAAGAAAAAGAAAAAACCTATTCTTCTCAAACCATTCCAAAAATAAAAGAGGAAAGGCAGCTTCCGAATGAGCCCAGCATTACCCTGGTAACAATACCAGACAAAGATACCTAAAAAAAAAAAAGAAAAGAAAACTACAGGTCAATACATCTGATGAATATAGATGCAAAAATCCTTAACAAAGTATTAGCAAATCAAATCCAACAATCCATTAAAAAAAAATCACTCACCATGATCAAGTAGTATTTATTTCCAGGATTCAATTCCACAATACAATCAATGTGATACACCACATCAACAAGAGAAATAATGAAAACCATATGATCATCCCAAAAGATACAGAAAAAGCACTTGACAAAGTACATATCCACTCACGAAAAAAACCCTCAACAATATAGATTTAGAGGGAATATACCTCAACATAATAAAGGCCATATATGAAAAACCCAGAGCTAACATCATCCTCAGTGGGAAAAAACTGAGAGCCTTTCCACTAAGATCAGAAACAAGACAAGGATGTCTACTCTCACCACTTTTATTCAACACAGTATTGGAAGTCTTATCCACAGTAATCATACAGGAAGAAGAAATAAAAGGCTTCCAAATTGGTAAAGAAGTAAAACTTCCACTATTGACAGATGACATGATACTATATACAAAAAATTCTAAACACTCCATCAAAAAAACTACTAGAACCGATAAATCAATTCAGTAAAGTTGGATTCAAAATCAACTACAGAAATCCATTGCATTTCTATACACTAATAAAGAAGCAGCACAAAGAGAAATTAAAAAACAATCCCATTTACAATCACATCAAAAATAATAAGATACTTAGGAATAAAACTAAACAAGGAGGTGAAAGACCTGTACTCTGAGAACTATAAAACGTTGATGAGAGAAACTGAAGATGACACAAGGAAATGGAAATATATTCCATGCTCATGGTTTAGAAGAACAAATATTGTTAAAATGTCTATACTGCTAGGGGCTCCTGGGTTGGCTCAGTCAGTTAAGCAACCAACTCTTCATTTTAGCTCAGGTCATGATCTCAGGGTTGGGAGATCGAGCCCAGAATCGAGGTCCACACTCAGCACAGAGTCTGCTTGGTATTCTTTCCTTCTTCCTCCCTCCCTCTCTTTGCCTCTCCCCCTGCTCATGCTCTCTCTAAAATAAATAAATAAATAATCTTTTTTAAAAAATATTTTTATTTATTTATTTGACAGACAAAGATCACAAGTAGGCAGAGAGGCAGGCAGAGAGAGAAGTAGGGGAAGCAGGCTCCCTGCCAAGCAGAGAGCCCGATGCGGGGCTCAATCCCAGGGCCCTGGGATCATGACCCGAGCCGAAGGCAGAGGCTTTAACCCACTGAGCCACCCAGGCACCCCTAAATAAATAATCTTTTAAAAAAAATGTCTATAATACCCAAAACAATCTACGCAATGCAATCCCTATCAAAATACCAATAGCATTTTTCACAGAACTAGAACAAACAACCTTAACATTTGTATGGAACCACAAAAGACCCTGAATAGCCAAAACAATCTTGAAAAAGAAAGTTGGAGATCCCACAATCCCAGATTTCAAGATATACTACAAAACTATAGCAATCAAAACAGTATGGTACTGGCATAAAAATATAGATACAAATCAGTGAAACAGGATAGAGAACCCAGAAATAAACCCACAATTATATGGTAAACCATATAATCAATAAAGGGTCAGTATCCAAAATATATAAAGAACTTATATAACTCCACACCAAAAACCCCCCAAATAATCTCAATTAAAAATGGGCAGAAGACCTGAGTAGGAATTTTTCCAAACAATACAGACAGATGGCAAAAGGAACATAAAAAGATGTTCAAAAGCACTCATCATCAGGGAAATGCAAATCAAAACCACAATGAGATATCACCTCACACCTCTCAGAATGGCTAGAAGCAAGAAGACAAGAAACAAGCATTGGCAAGAATGTGGAAAAAGTGGAACTCTCATATACTATTGGTAGGAATGCAAACTGGTGCAGTCACTGTGGACAACAAAAAAGTTACAATTAGAATTACTATATGATCCAGTAATTCCACTACTGGGTATTTATCCAAAGAATACAAAAACACTAATTGGAAAAAAGATTATTATATGTACCCCTATGTTGACTGCAGCAAAAACAGTAATTGGGAAAGATTATATGTACCCCTATGTTGACTGCAGCATTATTTACAATAACCAAGTTATGGGGGTGCCTCGGTGGCTCAGTCAATTGAGCAGCTGCCTTTAGCTCAGGTCATGATCCCACGGTCCTGGGATCGAGCCCCACATCGGGCTACCTGCTCAGTGGAGAGCCTGCTTCTCCCTCTCCCTCTGCCTGCTGCTCTGCCTACTTGTACTCTCTATATCTGTGACAAATAAATAAAACCTTTAACAATAACCAACTTATGGAAGCAACCCAAGTGTCCATCAAGAGATGAATGGATAAAGAAGGTATAGTATATATACACAATGAAATATTACTGAGTCATAAAAAAGAATGAAATCTTGCCAGCTGCAAGAACATGAGTGGATCAAAGGATATAATGTTAAGGAAAATAAGTCAGAGAAAGACAAATACCATATGATTTCACTCATATGTGGGACTTAAGAAACAAAACAAATGAACAAAGAAGAAAAGAGAAACTAAAAAGCAGACTCTTAACTATAAAGAACAAACAGATGGCAACCAGAGGGGAGGTGGCGGGGGGGATGGGTGAAATAGATAAAGGGGATTAAGAGTACACTTATCATGATGAGCACTGTGTATTGTACACCTGAAACCAATACAATACTGTATATTAACTATACTAGAATTAAAATTAAAAATCACTTAATTAATATATTTTTTAAAAAGTAAGAAAGAAAGAAGAAATGAGGAGGACTGACTTAAGGGGCTGTAGATGACTGGCTACTGATATAGACTGACAAGATGAGATTCAAAGACAGTTTAGGAAAATGGAGGAAAAATATCTGAAGGCAGCAATTGGTTTTTAAATGTTTTAAAATGCACCTGGGAATTGGTTTTATTCAGGTACGCGGAGGCCAAATGATTAAGAAATGATTGCCATTGAAAAGACAGTTTGTAATTTATAGTCCCCAGGTGGAAAGAGGTACACCACACCAGGAATGACCACACGGGGAAGCGATAGGGTTGGTCTGGAAGAAGGAGGGAGAGCTAAACACAACGCAGAAACCTTTATTATGTTTTCTGTGGAAAGGAGTGAGTGGGGCAAAGTAAACAGCTGAAGAAGCTTAATAATAGATAGTTTTAATAATTGGGGCTGGGGGTGGGTGGGGGATGCTCTGGGCTAAGAGGATGGTCTCTAGTTGCCTAGTACTTGGCCCTGGGAAGATTAGGGCAAGTAATATTGCCTTGTGGAGTATAAGAATCAGAATGATGAGGTGGGTGTTAGAATGGATTTAGGATTACCTGGTATGCTCACATGAATTACCCAACCCTAGGGGGAGCAGTCTCTGCCCCGTGAGGCTCCAGATGCTAGAGTATCAATGATACAGAAAATAAGAAAATATAGTCAAATACAGTGAATACAACAAGACACCTATCCCACCCACTTCCAACCCTGTAGTCTAAGAAATGTGAGAGAAAATAACCATTACCTGAAAAAGCTGCAGGGGAAACACAATCTTTTGCTCTGTGCTATTCTATGTGTTTATACCTTACTGACAAGTTATCTTAGCATCCCCTAGTTATTGATGTTAAGTTGTAAATTTAAAGGTCATTCCTCTTAAAAAAAAAAAAAGACTATGGAATAAATAATTGAAGAGTGAAAAGAAAAAAAGGTCTTTCCTCTTTTCTTTACACACACATATGCACACACAGACACACAAACATACACACTCTGACAACTACAACAGGGTATGTCTACTTAGAAAATCAGATTTTTATGATGCTAAGTTGAATTTTTAACTTTTAATCACAAGGTCATGAAGCAAGAACTATTTCCCATTGCCAATCATTTGAATCATATATGATGTTGCTATATATAAAACAATTTTTCACAGACTGTATTTCCCACTCTAACTCAAGTGCATAATACCAAAGCACTCTGTAGTAAGTAGCAATATAACAATATTTCAAAAAAATTTTTTGGTTACCTAAAGAAAAAGATGTGCAATAAAGAACTAAATTTCATAAGTAAAATTTTAAAAATTATTTTTCAGAAGTTGCACTGAAAAAATTAATCTCAATATTTTACATTATAATCTTCTCCTTATACTTTATATAAATGAAATTTCAAAACACTCTACTAAAAAAAAGAAGGGGTATGTCACAAGCACTTTCTCTGTGCAAGACACTACAGGAGATACCACTGAGGACGTTCACATCAATGAGATGATCTCATTTCAAGGAGCTTACATAACCACAGACATACATGACTAACCTAATATAAAACAAAATGTGATTAAGTGCTTAAAATAGAGGCTGTGAAGTGCTATGAAGCACAAAGCCATCTACTCCAACCTCCTTGTTCTAAATATGAGAAAACTGAGGCTCACAGAAATCATAAAACAAGATAATACACAACCCAAAGGCAGATCTCTGGTGTGTTGTCAAATCCAGTGCCTCCTCCACTCTACCATGCTATCTCTTAATTTTTTTTCTATTACTTTTCATGACAATAAATAAAAGAAAACATTGATATAGTTTCTTCCTTTCTCTGATATATAAAAATCTGGCATATCCTATGGATCTTCATCTAAGCATTTGCTCAAGGGGTGCCTGACTGGCTCAACAGAGAATGCAATTCTTTTTTTTTTTTTTTAATATTTTATTTATTTATTTGACAGAGGAGAGATCACAAGTAGGCAGAGAGGTAGGCAGAGAGGGAAGGGGAAGCAGGCTCCCCGCTGAGCAGAGAGCCCGATTCGGGGCTCGATCCCAGGACCCTGAGATCATGACCTGAGCCGAAGGCAGCGACTTAACACACTGAGCCACCCAGGTGCCCCAGAGAATGCAATTCTTGATCTCGGGGTTGTATGAGCCCCACACCAGGTGTAGACATTCCTTGAGAATAAAATATTTTTTAAAAAGAAGAAAATAAAATAAAAATAAACATATACTCAAGAAATATTTCACAGAGGGACGCCTGTGTGGCTCAGTTGGTTAAGCGGCTGCCTTCGGCTCAGGTCATGATCCCAGCGTCCTGGGATCGAGTCCCACATTGGGCTCCTTGCTCAGCGGGGAGCCTGCTTCTCCCTCTGCCTCTGCCTGCCACTCTCTCTCTCTCCCTCTCTCTCTCTCTCTGACAAATAAAAAAAAAAAAAAAAAAAAGAAATATTTCACAGAGCCTACCACAGGCCTACTACTATAAATAACACTTAATAAAATGTATTCCAGGGGCACCTGGGTGGCTCAGTGGGTTAAGCCTCTGCTTTCGGCTCATGTCACGATCTCAGGGTCCTGGGATCAAGCCCGTATCGGGCTCGCTGCTCAGCGGGAGCCTGCTTCCCCACCTCCCTGCCTGCCTCTCTGCCTGCTTGTGATATCTCTCTCTGTCAAATAAATAAATAAAATCTTTTTAAAATAAATAAATAAAAGAAAATGTATTCTGTTTACTGTATGCCAAACCACTGTGCTAAGTGCTTTATAAGCATCTCACATAACCCATACAATAACACCGTGAGATACAATAACACTGTTATTATATCCATTTTTCAGATAAGGACACTAACAGTAAGTGATGAGTCAACATTCACACAGTTAGAAGTGGTAGGCATGGCTTGACTATAGACCCTGGTCCTTAGAACAATGTCACTACACAACCAACTAGAAAAAATAAAAGTATACATTTTAAAATTGATAGAACTCAATGATGAACTGATGATCTATACTGGGGAATGATGATTATTTTTTAAATAGCACTTAAAATATCTGTTTAAATTATGTCATACTGGGGCGCCTGGGTGGCTCAGTGGGTTAAAGCCTCTGCCTTCGGCTCAGGTCATGATCCCACGGTCCTGGGATCAAGCCCCGATTCGGGCTCTCTGCTCAGGAGGGAGCCTGCTTCCTTCTCTCTCTCTGCCTGCTTCTCTGCCTACTTGTGATCTCTGTCTGTCAAATAAATAAATAAAATCTTTTAAAAAAAATTATGTTATACTAGTCATACACAGGGTAAGTCAAGGTTAGATAATTTTCCATTTATGTATATAGGAGTTTCATAAAAGAAACTCTGAAATAATAAAGAAGTCGGATCATTCAAGCATGTCAGAGCGTAAAAAGAAGAAAAATAAACTAAATCACACAGGGGCGCCTGGGTGGCTTAGTGGGTTAAGCCTCTGCCTTCGGCTCAGGTCATGATCTCAGAGTCCTGGGATTGAGTTCCACATCGGACTCTCTACTCAGCAGGGAGTCTGCTTCCTCCTCTCTCTCTCTGCCTGCCTCTCTGCCTACTTGTGATCTCTCTCTGTCAAATACATAAATAAAATCTTTAAAAAATCAATCAATCACACAAATATACTTAAAATTTAATTACCCAAAAATAATTTTCTACACTAACATCAGTATAATTTAGATTACAGGCAAAATGTACATCAGCAAATAACTAAAAGACTAGCATCAAAAAACACTTAGGATCCAGAATACAAAAACACAAAATTCAACTTTGAAAAAGCCAGTATTGGCTTTAAAACTTAGTTCCACATTTACTTTTCATCATTAAGCACTCAAATCAAAAGGCACTAACCAGTACATACCTACCCCTTTACACAGGGCCTTGCCCATAACAGGGCACAACACCTGCTGAATAATAGTGTGTGTTGGGTAGTATGACAGAAAGCCACTAAAAGAATCATTTAGGAAAGTACTGACTTCCACATATTGGAAAAAAAAGGAAGAAATTATGGTAGGACAGGATTTAAAAAACTGAAATGAAATACAAATAAACACTTCAAGATTTACAAACATAAAAAACTTAGTGAATTTCTATGGTGCTTATTAGATGCCAGGCATTTTACACCTGATGAAATTCCAGGCACAGAATGATTAAGTTTGAGGCATACAACTATGAAATAGCAGAGCAGAGAACTTGACTCAGGCATTCTAGCCTTAGAGTCCATGTTACTTAAATGTCACAAGTCTAAGAGGTACAATTTTGAGAAACTACATTAGAAAATACTTCCCTTCTGGATACATTTAGCAAAAATGAGTGTCAAATCATTACACAAATGTGCAGACAACAGTTAGGGATTAAAATAAAATTCTATTCAACTAGAATGGGGATTAATTTAAACTAATTTCTTCCATTACTTCGGTGATGAAAATTCGTGAATTCTCAAGTTCAATGGATGCTCTATTTTCAAAAATTTTGACCATACGCAAGCCATAAGAATAAAAGGTTATTATCTCATATTTTTACAAACATAATCTAAAGTTTTGCATACCAATAATAAGGAAGTCAGTAAGTTAGTATATAGCAAGGGTTCTTGCATACCAATGATTTTTGTGTGTCAACAATACAGAAGTCAGTATACAGCAATGGTTCTCAGCAGAGGCTAATTCTACCCCCAAGAGGACATCTGGCAACATCTGGCGGCCATATTGATTGTCACAACTTTCAGGTGGGGGAACTCAAGAAGAATGCTACTTGGCATCTAAGGACTAGAGGAGAGGGATGTTGCTAAACACCCTAAAATGCACAGCACAGCACAGATCCCACAACAAAGAATTATCCAGTCCAAAATGTCAATAGTGCCACTGTCAAAAAACCTTGGCACAGAGTAATTCATTCAAATTACTAGAGAACACACTATTTCTCCTCTTTCAGGCTCAATTTCAAATTAGTAGTCTCTCCCAATACTAAGCCCTTAATACTCTGATACTCCTACTTAGCCTCTACTATTATGAAGATAATTTGGAATGTAAACGAATGGATTTTTTTAGGTTATAAAACAGATATGAAAATACAGGAAATAAAAACATACATATGTGTTGAAAAGATAAAGAGTTATATATTAGACTTAAATATGAGAGAAAAAAGATAAAGCACTTACTGTAAAAATGTTCTAAATTCTGAGGCTTCAAAGTTCTCCACAGCAATAGACTCATGATTTGTTAAATTATCAGATGTCTGTCCAACAGTATGAAAATAGAAGTCAGGAACCCTTGCTAAAAGGACTGCCTTGTGTGCTTTGAACAAAGTACTACCTACAGAGAAAGTAACATCTGTATGGATTTCTTCCCTTAGGAGCCTGTAATGAATAAAAAGGAATCAGAATGTAATTAGTGATACTCAGAAATATATAATATACCCATTTTTATAAAATAATTTTTCAAAATAGCACACACTAAAAATACAGAGGTAAGTCACAAAATTAAAATAGCTTAATATGAAAATGAGTTTGTTCTCAGTTCATTCCAAAGAACACTGCTTAATACTGGCTTAGAATCTAGTTTTCTAAAATGTATAGTGAATGGGGCAGCTGGGTGGCTCAGTGGGTTAAGCCTCTGCCTTCATCTCAGGTCATGGTCTCAGGGTCCTGAGATCAAGCCCCGAATCGGGCTCTCTGCTCAGTGGGGAGCCTGCTTCCTCCTCTCTCTCTCTGCCTGCCTCTCTGCCTACTTGTGATCTCTGTCTGTCAAATAAATAAATAATATCTTTAAAAAAAATAAAATTTATAGTGAAAACAAAGGTAACTACACTCATAACAGTAAGACTATTTTTTCAAAAAAAAATTTTTAATTCCCTCTGACCATAAAAAAATTTATTTTCTGCTTTTTATATTGATTTTCCTTTAAAATGTACCTACTTTAGATTTCAGAAAAAGAACACAAAGTAATGTGGTTACTGACTGCTGAAAAGAATAAGTTTTTTAAAATCTTACTAAAAGAAGCAAAAAAAGTAAAATGTCAACAACACAAGCAAGCTGAGTACAACAATAGACAACACAGATTAGAAACTGGTACATTTTGTTCTGACTATTGTTAAATATCAAGTCTGAAATGCAGGCTTGGCCGTCAAGAATGTGACATTTAAGCCCTTTTCTAGTTTTTTCCTCACACAAATAGAACAAACCACGCTATAATCTATTATTAAAATGATGGGCTCATGGGGTAACCCATTCAAATCCCTTCACTAATGCACATGGTTATGGTAAAACCCACTGATTACAAGTAAAGTGATGGAAGAACGGAAATCAGCATCATAATACAAACTGTCATAATCTTTTGTCCCTGTGGTAACTATATATTTCTACTCTCTAAATACTAAATAATACTTCATATCACTGTATCATTATCCTCGGCAAGATATGTATTCTCAGAGGACTTCCGTATCACAGGATATACCTGGCAATCACACCAGTACACTATAGGAGGTAAAACTAATGGATAAAGATATCCATTACAGTGAAAGCTTAGAATGTTGCCACTGACACTCTCACTCCTCCAAGAGGAAGTTAACGACTCCTTCCTCTGATCCCAACACAATTGGTGCATACCTCTATACAGCCCTTCTGTCACTGCATCATTATTTCTTTGAGTCTTTCTCCCTACTAGGCAATAAATTCCCAAAGGCAAAAACTGTATATTCAGTATACAGAGCTCAGTATCTGCTTGTTCAATTTTGTTGTATTTTACACTAAAAAAAAACAAATGCTTCAGAGCACAAAACTTTCAGAACCTTGGAAACAATAAGCAAACAGAAACATTTTAGTCAATATTTTATTTTTTTTTAAGATTTTATTTATTTATTTGACAGATTGCAAGTAGGCAGAGAGGTAAGCAGAGAGAGAGGCAGAAGCAGGCTCCCTGCTGAGCAGAGAGCCCAACTCGGGGCTTGATACCAGGACCCCAAGCCCCAGGACCCCGGGACCATGACCCAAGCCCAAGGCAGAGGCTCTAACCCACTGAGCCACCCAGGCGCCCCCATTTTAGTCAATATTTTAATCAATAAATTATTTTTATTAAGTAGTTTTTAAAGTTATGCAAAAATGGCGGCGCCTGGGTGGCTCAGTGGGTTAAAGCCTCTGCCTTCAGCTCAGGTCATGATCTCAGGGTTCTGGGATGGAGCCCCGCATTGGACTCCCTGCTCAGTGGGGAGCCTGCTTCCTCCACTCTCTTTCTCTGCCTGCCTCTCTGCCTGCCTGTCAAATGAATAAATAAATAAATAATCTTTTAAAAAAATAAAGTTATACAAAAATGTACTGGTCTCTCAAGCATTAATAAAAACTCAAACAACTGCACATCAATTCATTCCTTCCTTCCATCTACGTTTTCTCCATCCTCCACTCTTCCCCAAGTGAATAAGAAAGCAATGCAGCTGGTAACCATATAACATCACTAGGGAATCTGCCTGGTTCTTGAGTATTTGTTAAAAAAAAAAAAAAAAATTAATGTGTTTAAAAAATTGTGAACACGCGGGACGCCTGGGTGGCGCAGTTGGTTAAGCGGCTGCCTTCAGCTCAGGTCATGATCCCAGCGTCCTGGGATCAAGTCCCACATCGGGCTCCTTGCTCGGCAGGGAGCCTGCTTCTCCCTCTGCCTCTACCTGCCTCTCTGTCTGCCTGTGCTCCCTCGCTCTCTCTCCCTCTCTGACAAATAAAAAAATTAATTTAAAAAAAAAATTGTGAACATGAAAATATAGTCTTTTATTTTATAAAACTACTTATATCAGTTACAAGAATATCTTGTATGTTATAAGTAACAGAATTATCCGACTCAGACTGGCTTAAATATTAAAGGGGGTTTATTGGCTCATCTAATAGTAAAGTCTAGAAGAAGGGCAGGTTGAATCAAAGGCTCAACCATGTCTAGGTCCAGCTTCTATCTCGTTTCTCGGCCCACTACTGCACTAATCTAATGCATTTTGGACTGCTGATTATCACTAAAAATGTATTAAGCATGTACTATGTACCAAGCACTGGGTACAGATTGATGACTAAAACATGTGCACTCAAGAATTTTACTGAATAGTATGGAAGACAGGCCTGAAAATTAAAGACTGTGAAATATTCAATAACACATATAAGTAAAATTTTTTCAGAGACAGGCATAAAAGACCTTACAGAGGACAAGAAAACCAAATGAGATTTCAAAGATCAAATAAGAGTTGGTCAAGGAAGCAAGGCAAGGGCATAAAGAGTTAGTTCCTGGCGCCACGTTTCTTGCTAAGGTATGTGTGAGTATGAAGCTACAGACTGGTCAGTAGAGAGTACTGAGGGGCTAAGAAGTGACAGATGAAGCTGCTGGGATAAAGACCAATAAGAGGCAAAGAGTTTAATTCCATGTTACAGCTGAAGGCAAATCACCAAATGATTAGAAACATGGACAAATTCATTTTTCAAAATATCACCTATTAGTTGTGTAGACAAGGAATTAGCAGGAAATGAGGATGAGGATGAGAAAATTAATGCACAACACAGATGAATGATGGCTTGAGCCTGGCTTGAGCCAGGAGAGATTAATGGTGATATAGACTACGGAATAGAATTAAAATATACTTTGGTAATAAAATTGGCAGGAGGTGGTGACTGAATGTAGAAGGTGAATGGAAGGGAATAACCTCTCTTTTTTGGCTTGGACGACTGGGTGCTGATGATACCACCAACCTTTACTGTCTATCTGCTATTCCAACCTTCATTTTCAACTCCAGACATATTTCCAATTGTCTCCTGCATATGGCTTCCTCAACACTCACCATGCTCCTCCCTTTCAAATGCCCTAAGACTTGGCGCCACCTTCTGTGTTTCCTTTCCCCTGTACCTGAACCGTGAATCCCTTCCACTTTTTGTATCCCTTGACTATTACAAAATCTCCTAGCTAGTTTCCTTGTTTCTAATTTCTCTTCCCTCAAGATCTAAATGTTAATTTTCTATTTTAAAAACACCAATGGCCTCTCCACTGCCTCCACGATATATTCCAAACTCTTCACTAAAGAAAGAAGGCCTCCACAATCTAGTCTTAGTTTATCCATTCACCCTCATCTGCTATCACTTTGGTTGCAGGCCATACCCACAATCCCCTCCCAAAAAGCTACCAAATTCATTTATCATTCAAACATGGCTCGTCTTTGTAGCACATGACCCTGATGCTCTGAACCATATCTGAATGAATAATGGAATGAACCAAGGTTAGCCATCAGCCAATGTGGTAGTTAAACAAGTAAACTCTAGCAGAGATGGTCTATAATAAACAGGAACCGAGTGATGACACTGTAAGAGAGTTTCAGAGCAAATCTAAAATAGAGTAAGAAAAAGAAATGGGTAAGGATAGAAGCAAAGATGAAGGAAATAAATTACCGGAAGACCATTTTGTATAACTACTGCAGAGAAAACAGACTGACTAGGCTCATATTCTGGTTGTATGACCTTGGGCAAATTATTTTAACGTTTTTGGAGACAGAATGTCAAGGTTTTTATTTGGACTCTACCACTTCATGCCTAATGCTCAGTTTCCTTATCCGTTAAATGGAAATAATACCAAGACTTACTTCACAGGGTAGTCAACCCAGCATCTAGCTAATAGAAGAACAGCAATAAGTTTAGGTATTTTTATTACAACTGTCCTGAATAATGGTCCACTTCTCAATGAGGTCTTACTGTATAATTGCTGTTATATCCCAAGCAACTTTCCAATTCTACAACAGATCTGGCTTTTTGACCACTGAAACAGTTTCTTATTTTACTCACTTCTCCATCTACCCTATTATCTCAGGTCACCCAGAGGTGTCTCTGTTCCTTGCTGTTTAAGAATCTAATACAACTTGCTTTCCCAAAATAAATCACTCTTTCGAATCTCTGTGCTTTTATAAAAGCAATTTCCTTTGTTGAGATATCCTCTGACTTTTCCCTTCCTAATCTTTACCTAATCAATTCTGAATCAATCCTCAAGAGATCAAACACCACGCTAAAAATGTTCCCTAAACTCACCCCAGTCCCCCTAACTTTTGTTTGACTATTATCTCTCTTACTGGAGTGTAAGCACAACACCAAAGCTACGTCTTATTAATATTTGATTCTTCAGGACCTAGTACAAATCTAAGTATATGGTGGGTGACAGATACTTCATTAATATTTGCAGAATAAATCCATTATATTTCTGTGTTTGAAAAAAAATTAATTTGGTACAGGAATTAGGGTGCTGGGTACACATATGAGGTTTTCTTGTTAAAAAAAAAAAGAACTGCTACATCTTTTTTTTTTGCTTGTAATAGGAACCTGGGAGTTCAGGATCCTATGCTTAATTACTGCTCAGATGAGTTCACCTACTATACCTGAATTTCATTTTCTTTATATAAATCAGACATCTTACCTTCCTTAAATTCCAGATAACTTAAGACTTACAATTCAACCCAAAGAATAAAGTCATTGAAAAGAAGGCGTGCCTCATTCTTACAGATTCACCCTAGAAACAGAACAACTTCAGTTTTATTTTTCCATATTTTACATTAATCCCTCACTGGTGGAGACAAAGCAGCATCTCTGGCAGATAAGTCCAAATTAAAGGGAATTTTTTTTTTACTATATAGAAAGCACAGTTTATAGCGGCTGGAGCTTAAGTGTAGGGGATAGAAAGCACTTTAAAAAAAAAATGCAGAATGCTGCACAACTGTTGGTTATTATTGGTAATTATGTTTACTGTAATTCAGTAATTCTCAAAGTGTGACTCAAGCAGCTAGCAGCAGCAGCAGCAGCATCACCTGGGACCTTGTTAAAAATGCAAACCCTCTCTTCCTGACGAACTGAATGAGTATTATGGTCTTGGACCCAGTAAATCTAAGTTTTAACAAGCCCTCCAGGTGATTCTGATGCACACTAAAGTTCACAAAATCCGTTTTGGTGGAAATGGCAATTGGCTAGGGAATATTTCTAGGCTTTATTTTCTTTATAGACTGAGATGTCATTAACCGGATTCACCAGAGCCTGAGTTAAGCTTCAGAACATCCTTCCATTTGCTTGTGTCCTCATGGGAGCTGGGAGTTGCTGGGAGCTGTAGAGTGTTCTAGATGGAGAGGGGAAACCAGTTTGCAATCAGGAAATACTTCTCCGTAAACATTTCTGGTAAATTGTTTAAAGAAAATTCTGAAGAAAAGACCTCCAAGACTCCACTAATTTATTCTATTTTTTCCTTAATGTAAATAAATATTCATTTTTATACCTAACATTTTTCTTAAACTAAGCTTCTTTTTTTAAAGTGTACTCTTCAGTACCATGAAACCTGCCTGGATCCAACCCAACCTTAATGATGTGTCTTTCAAGAACTAAGCCTAGTCGTCTTATTCTGTCATAAACTGGGGGCTGCATATAACTATGACACTAATTTTGGTTTCCGTTTTTAATCTGGTACGTGATCTCCGAGGTGCTCGGGATTGCGTTTTTTAAGGGTGAGGTAACCGCTCTGTAGTGAGGAGACTGGTGGACGTCCCACAAAAGCCTGAGGCGAGGAGAAGAAGGAGGGGGGGATGGAGTGGCCGTGAAGGAGCGCCATAGCTTCTGGGGCGGAGGTAGATGCCTTAAGAACTGAAGAAGCCAGAGTTCCCGACTCCTCCTACCTGAGCAGATCCTGGCTGAGCTGCTCCGACACCACCGCCTTCAGCCGGCGCCGCTCACAGGGCCCCTTTCTTTGCAACCCCTTACTGCAAACTCCAGGGGACCCCAGAAGTACCATGGGCGCCGCGCTACCCTCCCCACAGCCGGCCATGTCCTACAAAGGTACCGCGGCACCCCGCAGGCCCAGGATGGGATCTCAATCTCCGGCAGTGGAAGAAGGGGGCGTTGCCGACCCAATGCTCAGCTCCTACCCGAATCCGCCCCTCAGAGAAAGGTTGACGCCTCCCGGGTTGCACACGGTCCCTTACAGCAGCCTGGCAGCTCTGTGGGGGGATCCGGGAGGCTCGCGCCAACATGTGACCCCGGAAGGGTGTGCGCAGGCGTAGTAGCTCTGTTTACTTAGGCCGGGAGGCACCCCGCCCCCATTGCCGGGGAGCAAACCACCTCTAGGGAGTATCCAATCTCTGTGGTTATTTTTACGGGGTCTCTTTGCGTTGGGAGTGGTGCTAACCACTCAATTTAATAGTTTTATTGCGAACCAAGTTCAGATCAAGCTGCGAGCCTTTCCACATTATGTCTTCCTGGGATGTCAGCGCTTCCTCCCCCCAAGAAAAAATAGGTTCACAGGACCCTTTACGGTGGCGAGTCACGCTCTCTTATTTTGTTGCTTTAGGCAAGAAAAACTGGGGGTGTGAGGAGCGGGGAAAGAACTTCGTAAAATCAGCAAGAGTTAGAACTCTCTTGAGTCCCCTGCAAAGGGTGTGTACAGAGTCTAAAAGCCCCAGGTCGCTTTCTAATCCAGGGAGTGTCTCCTATAACCGCTCTTGAACTTCAACCAAGAAATAACAGTTTGTGACCTTAGGATAGGGATATTATCCTAGATTATAGACCCTAAATGCAATCACAAGTGTTCTTATAAGAAAGCAGCAGAAAGAGATTATACCTAGAAGGGAAAGGCAATGTGACCGCAAGCAGAAGAATGCCGGAAGTCACCAGAAACTGAAAGAGACTAAGAATAAATCTTCCCCTAGAGCCCCCAGAGGGAGGATAGCCCTGTCCACACCTTGATTTTGGCCTATGGAAATTAGTTTTGTACCTCTGGCCTCCAGAACTGGGAAGGAGTAAATTTCTGTTGTTAAAAAGAAAGGAAGAACTATCCGCTTGTATTCCAAAGCTTTGCATACAAAGGCATAATATTTATGATGAGGAAGGGAGGAGGTAAGGCTGAATGAGACAGAGCCTTTAATTGAATGGGGAAGTGAATAGATTGGTGAGCTATCCAATTTCCAACATTTCAGCCTGAAGGAAATAGCTGGACTAGATATCATTTAAAAATCTTTTGGTATTTTTTTTAACTTATCTCCTCTGAAGGAAGAAAGCTCAATAGTTACACTAGGTTCAGAAGCTTCGCACAAAGTATCCTTTATGGTTGCTTGGTTTGAATTGGTTTTTAGAGGAGTCAGAGGTTACATTTGGTTCTTATGTCCCCTGAGTCTCTTCTAAACACTAAGTATTTGGAAAATAGATGGACCTTGTACCTTAAAGTTGGCCAAAAAGTAGCTGTTTCTCCAAATAATGCCCCTCTCAAATATTCAGACACATCAATAATGAAAAATATAACTGGATAATTGATTTTTAATTATTCCTGTAGGAAAGAGGAGTGTCAAAAATAATAATAGCTAATATTTATTGAGTGCTTTTGATGAGGGAGCAGAAGGCTGGCTGAGGACAAAGCAAAAGTTGGTACCTTGCACCCCCTCTCTACCCGCTCCCGTCAGTAATATGTGTGACATTCCTCAGGCACCCCTGGCTGCCTTAAAAGAAAAATAGTTAACTTGCAGAGATCACAATCCTGCAAGACAGGAGTCTCCCTCAGTTTACAAATGTCCTACTGATTTACAACAAAGAAGCCATCTTATCAATAACCCAATTTCCAGTGACAAATAACTCAGTTCCTCAAGCCCTAATGTCGCCTTACCCTCCATAAAAATTGAAGGAGGCTGAGGCAGAAGGAAATGTAAATAAAGTTAAATTTCTTCTAAACCTAAAACTCACTGACAAGGATGTTTGATAGGAGGAATGTGACATTCCACCGGGAAAAACGGCCTTGGCTTGACGATAATCAGGCCTCCAATATCCTGACAGTCTTCTTTACCCTGATAGCCCTTCTGAACAGCCCCTTTGTCCTCACCTACCCAACTCCTGTGTATATAATCAGCCAGTCCTCAGAATAGCTGGGCAGCAGCTCTTTCTGCCCACGGTCCTGTCCCCATGCATTAATAAACCACCATTTTGCACCAAAGATGTCTCAAGAATTCTTTCTTAGTCATTGGCTCCAGACCTCACCCCACTGAACCTCACCTAGGTTCTAGAACTTCATCACTTTTATTAGGTGAAAGAACTGCTTTCCTGCTTTATATGCATTAACTCAATCTTCACAACCACCATTTAGCTAGGCACTAATATGAGCCTAATCTGCAGGTGAGGAAGTTGAGGTATGAGAAGATAGGTGACTTGGCAAAGGCCACAGTCAGTATAGTGGTGGTCTAAGTATTAAAACTTGGGCTGACTAGCAACCAACTCTTCCCCTTCAAAGTCCTACAAGAGTTCTACCATGCCCCTTTATCAGCTGAGGTAACAGGCATTTTTACCATCCACAATTGCTTTTACTATTAACTCACTGGTTTGGAATGGATGACAGAATGGTTTCTGGTTCATATAATTTAATTCTCTTAAAACACCTTAGGCAATTGACTATGTGAAGTAAGTAAAGAAAAAGTGCCCTTTTAAAAATCAAAATACTTAAAAATAAATAAATAAAAATAAAAAACAAAAATCCGGTCAATGGTGCTTCACATTTAACCATTAGAGAATTTTTACTTAAAACGCTATTTTTATGTTAATTGGGGCACCTGGGTGGCTCAGTGGGTTGAGCCTCTGCCTTTGGCTGGGGTCATGATCTCAGGGTCCTGGGTTTGAGCCCCGCATCGGGCTCTCTGCTTGGTGGGGAGCCTGTTTCCCCCTCTCTCTCTGCCTAATAAATAAAATAAAATAAAGAGATTTATTTAAAAACAAAACAAAACAAAAAAACCCACTATTTTTATTTTAATTAATTCAGTCTGTTATACCTTAATGTGAGTGATCAGATTTTTTTCCTGAAAGATGTGGAGGCCAAGAAAATCAAGGCCGTACCCACCTCAAGTCTAGCCTTGACATAAGTACAGCCATCTTGGCCCCGGCAGCCATCTTAGAAATGACCCCTGACTCCAGGAAGACTGACCAAAGGCTTTGAAAACAACACACCATACCAAAAACCAATTAGGAATAGGATAGCTTAACACTGTAATAAATCACAAGAACATAGGGATGTGATCGTGGCCCAATCACCCACCGCTGAGCCCACCCCTACTCTGCCTTTATTTTTTTTTTAAAGATTTATTTATTTATTTATTTGACAGGCAGAGATTACAAGTAGGCAGAGAGAGGAGGGGGAAGCAGGCTCCCCGCTGAGCAGAGAGCCCAATGCGGGGCTCGATCCCAAGACCCTGGGATCATGACCTGAGCAGAAGGCAGAGGCTTTAACCTACTGAGCCACCCAGGCGCCCCCCTGCTCTGCCTTTAAAAACTCTGACTGTAATCTGTTTCAGGGTCCAAGTCCCTACTCCACTGTGTTGGGTATACTTGGGCCCAAGCTTAAGCTTCCTGAATAAACCCTCATGTGTTTACATTGGTGTTGGCTCCTTGGTGATCTCTCGGATGTGAAAACTCGGGCATAACATTTGGAGGGCCCACCGAGATCTGAGAGACCCCCCAGGACTCCGACCCAGAGGGTCCTGTGCCGGCTAGTGAGTGCACTCGTTTTTTTTATCTATTTGCGCTCATACTTTGGGAGCTCCACTCTGCATCCTTTTTTTTACCTGTAGGAATTCCAATCTGAGTATCTGGAGTCAACATTGGTTCAAGCGGACACATGGCGGGCCATCAACTGGGGGTTCTTGGGAGACGTCCCTCTGCCCCTGTCTGGAGGCTCGGCTGATGTTGCAGTCGGGCCCGTCTGGAGGCAATGTGTTCTTGTTAATTGTTGTGAGTGTATGTGTCTTGTTGTGGACTGAGGATGTGATGGGACAGAGGCAGAAGATCCCTCTGTCTCTGGTGATTGACTACTTCTCAGACGTTAGGGAAAGAGCTCATAACCTGAGCACGGACATACGAAAGGGAAAGTTTCAGACTTTCTGCATGTCTGAATGGCCATCCTTTAATGTTGGATGGCCCTGGAAGGGCTGCTGGGTCTGTGGTTGTCTTTGTCCTGTCTTTTTGTTGTCTGTTGTGTTGTTTGTTGTGCTTGGAAAAAAAATGAGGCAAGCAGAGAGTAAGAGGACTCTGACTTTCATCTCTCCATTCCTCCTAATAGATGTGGGGCTTTTCCCTTACTCATTTCTTGTGTTAATGGCTGGCTATAACTGGAGCCAACTGTGGTTAGTCTAACTCGAGACAGAGACTTTAAGGAATATTCCCAAGCAGCTGCCCAGACTCCCTTTGTTTGGGGGAAATTCCCTGTTTGGGCTGGCCCAACATGGACTGCCTAGCCCCTCCCCCCTTGCTGGTAGGAAAACATGGCATCTGCTCCTCTGTTGGAGTTGATGAGCTCTAAAACCAGGAATCCTTTCTCTGCCTCCTGGCAGCACTTTGTTCTTCTGTCTCCCCCTTCTTGTGTTTCTGCACCAATGTGCATGCAGCCTGCATGACTGACCTCTAGACCATGCTCGGTGCTTCCTGCACCACGTCTCCTTCTCTCTTCACTGTCAAGGAGCAAGAAGAGCACCCCCTGGACCTAACACCCCCCACTCGAGATCTTCCCACCCGTGTCTCAGGTAAACATTCAAGGTGGAGTGGGCCCAGGTGGAACGAAAGTCAGTATTTGAACTAAGTTTGTTGGTTTAATTAAGATAAACATGTTCTTGAAGTTACAGCAGTAAATGTGAAACTTCAATCAAAGTTTAATTAAGATCAAATAAGCTCATGTAATTTATGTTAAAATCTGTTAAAATCTGTTGAAATCTATCAGTAAAGAGATGACTAAACTGATGGTTAATTGTCTGTCTCAAAGTTTTAATGGGTAATTGTTGAAGTAACTTTCAAAGTCTTTGGTAACCTGAAACTTTAAAGTTCTGGTTGGATGACAAATGGAATTAAATTATGGACATTTAGCTCTTAACCAAATGAAATAAAATGCTAAGTAATTAATTACTGAATGTAGGATTGTGCTTTTGACTTCTTACTGCAAAGAAACTAAGAATATTTAAATCTGTTGGTAAACATGTTTTGTGCTTAACTGATTCATAAATTGACACCTAAAGAATTCTGTTATAATCGTTCACAATTCATTAATAACTGACTAGAGGTTAATAACTAAAGGTGCTTCTAAAAACAAAATTCTGCTAACTGTAAGACTGATGGAAATAAAGAAAGCAACTTTGTATGTAGAAAAGTAGAAGATATGTAAGAAAGATTTATGGAATGGAAATGCATTTTATTAAAGATAAAAGGTAATTTTGTCCTAAATGAAATAGTGTTTGGAAGGAAATGGCTTGGGACAAAACCTGAATGCAAAGGAAAGTTGTAAAAGGTTTGTGAAGGGAAATCTTCAGAAAAGGAATTTTAGGTATGGTTAGGACGGACTAAAAAAAGGAGAAAAAGACCAGATGCCTGATCCTGTTTAAATAAGAAAAAAAGAAAAGAAAAGAAAAAAGAAAAACAGCCCCCAAGGTGATTTAGCACTCTCCTGACTTACCTCCACATAGATTATACTTCCAAGTGAAAGGGCCATTTGGCCTTGAGAGATTGGGAAAGCGCCCTGGCCTTGAGAGACTGTGAAACACTCCATTAACATCCCCCATTGCCTGTAACCATAGAAACTCACTCTTAACCCTGTCGGGTACTCAGTCTGTCTTCGGGAACGATCCCACTGAGCCTGCTGGCATTAATAAAGCTGTGTTCTCTCATCTCTCCGTGTGCCATTTGGGTTTCCTCGGTCACCTCGGATTTTCCACAATCCGCCCGTTGAACCAGGAAAACCCCAGGGCCACTGTCTGAGCCAGACCCATTTGTAAAGAATGGAAGGAGAGACTGATCACCTCCCATTAGCCAGGGATACCGAGGGGGTGGTGTCCAACCTGTTTAAATCTGAAGAGTGCCTGACTTTGTGAATCTGTCTGTATGGCTCCACCCCTTCAGCTACGGAGTCTGAGTGGGCTGCACCCTGAGTCTTACAGGGCGTCAAATGGCATAACGGTCATCTACTCCATGGAGTAGCCTGCTCCAGGGTTTATATGGACAGACCTTAGCTAAGACATTCCTAAGTTCCCGCGAAAGACACGAGCAGAACAGCATCTGAAAGATCCCCCTCCCTTTGTCTGTGACATCATTCACGATGGGAGGAAAACCTAGTAAACCCACTATCTTAAAACTGCATGCTTAAGAATAAAAAAAAGAAAAGACACTGGTATAAAAAAGCTGGTTTTCTCTCTGTTTAAAAAGGCAAAGTTTTCTTAGGTTAATTAATCTGTTATGGTTTTCTCTTTGCCTGCCCAGGGTTATAAATGAGATCTCTTTAACTCATAAGACTTTTCCTTGATACACTAAGTTACTCAGTAAGTACTGCTAAACCAATAATAAACCTTGGGTTACATTTGGGTAAGTGCTGTAACTATTCTAAGTGTTCTATACTTTTCCTAAAGTTTTAATGTTTTGATAGGGTCATCACCTGGTAATTTAACCATATCTATTCTGAGTTTTTGTCATTTGTAATTGTTTTAATTCTCTTTTAAAATGAGTTTTATCTTCAAGGAGATTCATATAAAGGACTTTCAGGACAAATACAGGTATTCAAAATATTAAACTAAAATGGGTAAGAATTTCCAAAACTAACTAAAGCTGCATCCACCAGATTTAGTAACCTGGGACTAAATGAACTAAAAGATTATAGTGTTGTGTCTCTTAATGTTTTGTCTTATTTTAAACATTGCTGGCTCTCTAAAGTTTGCTCTTCCAGA
>PISX010012153.1:0-61866 GCA_004024625.1 Mellivora capensis
AACAAATCAACAAAACTAGGAGCTGGTTCTTTGAAAGAATTAATAAGATTGATAAACCCCTGGCCAGACTTATCAAAAAGAAAAGAGAAAGGACCCAAATAAATAAAATCATGAATGAAAGAGGAGAAATCACAACCAACACCAAAGAAATACAAACAATTATAAGAACATACTATGAGCAACTCTACGCCAACAAATTCGACAATCTGGAAGAAATGGATACATTTCTAGAAACATATAAACTACCACAACTGAACCAGGAAGAAATAGAAAACCAGAACAGACCCATAACCAGTAAGATTGAAACAGTCATCAAAAATCTCCAGACAAACAAAAGCCCAGGGCCAGACGGCTTCCCAGGGGAATTCTACCAAACATTTAAAGAAGAATTAATTCCTATTCTCCTGAAACTGTTTCAAAAAATAGAAATGGAAGGAAAACCTCCAAACTCATTTTATGAGGCCAGCATCACCTTGATCCCAAAACCAGACAAGGATCCCATCAAAAAAGAGAATTACAGACCAATATCCTTGAGGAACACAAATGCGAAAATTCTCACCAAAATACTAGCCAGTAGGATTCAACAGTACATTAAAAGGATTATTCACCACGACCAAGTGGGATTTATTCCAGAGCTGCAAGGTTGGTTCAACATCCGGAAATCAATCAATGTGATACAATACATTAATTAAAGAAAGAACAAGAACCATATGATACTCTCAATAGATGCTGAAAAAGCATTTGACAATAGTGCAGCATCCCTTCCTGATCAAAACTCTTCAAAATGTAGGGATAGAGGGCACATACCTCAATATTATCAAAGCCATCTATGAAAAATCCACTGCAAATATCATTCTCAATGAAGAAAAACTGAAAGCTTTTCCACTAAGGTCAGGAACACGGCAGGGATGTCCGTTATTACCACTGCTATTTAACATAGTAGTAGAAGTCCTAGCCTCAGCAATCAGACAACAAAAAGAAATTAAAGGCATCCAAATCGGCAAAGAAGTCAAACTCTCACTCTTTGCAGATGATATGATACTATATGTGGAAAATCCAAAAGGCCACACTCCAAAACTGCTAGAACTTGTACGGGAATTCAGTAAAGTGTCAGGATATAAAGTCAATGCACAGAAATCTGTTGCATTTCTTTATACCAACAACAATACAGAAGAAAGAGAAATTAAGGAGTCAATCCCATTTACAATTGCACCCAAAACCATAAGATACCTAGGAATAAACCTAACCAAAGAGGCTAAAATCTATACTCAGAAAACTATAAAGTACTATAAAGTCAGGAAATGACAGATGCTGGCGAGGATGTGGAGAAAGGGGAACCCTCCTACACTGCTGGTGGGAATGCAAGCTGGTGCAACCACTCTGGAAAACAGTGTGGAGGTTCCTCAAAAAACTGAAAATAGAGCTACCCTATGACCCAGCGATTGCACTACTGGGTATATATGCTAAAGTTACAAACGTGGTGCTCCAAAGGGGCACGTGCACCCAAATGTTTATAGCAGCAATGTCCACAATAGCCAAACTATGGAAAGAACCTAGATGTCCATCGACAGTTGAATGGATAAAGAAAAAGTGGTATATATATACAATGGAATACTATGCAGCCCTCAAAAGAAATGAAATATTGCCATTTGCGACGATGTGGATGGAACTAGAGGGTATTATGCTTAGCGAAGTGAGTCATTCAGAGAAAGACAACTATCATATGATCTTCTTGATATGAGAAAGTGAAGATGCAGTGTGGGGGGTTTGGTGGGTAGGAAAATATAAATTAAACAAGATGGGATCAGGAAGGAGACAAACCATAAGAGACTCTTAATCTCACAAAACAAACTGAGGGTTGCTGGGGGCAGAGGGTTCGGGAGAGTGTGGTGGGGTTATGGACATTGGGGAGGGGGGTATGTGCTATGGTGAGTGCTGTGAAGTGTGTAAACCTGGCGATTCACAGACCTGTACCCCTGGGGCTAATAATACATTTTATGTTTATAAAAAAAATTTAAAAAATTTTTAAATTAAACCATTAAAAAAATTGTGTTTATCAAATCAATGTATGGAAATCTACTGTATTTCTATATGCTAATAATGAAGCAACAGAAAGAGAAATTAACAAAACAATATCATTTACAACTGCTCCCCAAATAATAAAATACCCAGGAATAAACTTAAACAAGGAGGTGAAAGACCTGTATTCTGAAAACTATAAGACTTTGATGAAAGAAATCGAAGACAACACAAATGGAAAGACATTCCGTGCTCATGGATTGGAGGAACAAATACTGTTAAAATATCCATACTATTACCCAAAGCAATCTACAGGTTTAATTAAATTCCTATCAAAATATCAATAGCATTTTTCAAATAAATAGAAAAAACAATCATAAAACTTGTATGGGACCACAAAGACCCTGAGTAGACAAAGCAATCTTGAAAAAGAAAAGCAAAGCTAAAGGTTTCACAGTTCTAGACTTCAAGTTCTAGTACAGAGCTGTAGTAATCAAAATAATATTGTACTGGCACAAAAATTGACATATAGATCAAAAGAACAGAATATAGAGCCCAGAAATAAATCCATAATTATATGGTCAATTAATCCCCAACAAAGCAGGAAAGAATATCCAATTGGAAAAAATGCAGTCTTTTTAACAAATGGTGTTGGGAAAACTGGATGGCAACACGCAAAAAATGAAACTGGACCACTTTCTTACACCATACACAAAATAAACTCAAAATTAATAAGGACTTAAATGTAGGGTCTAACACCATAGAAATCCTAGAAGAGGCCACAAGTAGCAATTTCTCTGATAACTGCCATAGCAACATCTTCCTGGATATGTCTCCTGAGACAAGAGAAGCAAATGCAAAAATAAACTATTGAGAGTATATCAAAATAAAAAACTTCTGCTTTTTTGGACAACAAAGGAAACAACCAACAAAACTAGAAGACAACCTACTGAATGGGAGTAGATATTTGCAAATGATTTATCTGATAAAAAGTTAGTATCCACAATATAGAAAGTACTTAAAAATCACACACACACACACACACACACACACACACACACACACACACAATCCAGTTTTAAAATGGTCAGAATGCATGAAGAGACATTTCTCAAAAAAAGACATACAAATGGCAAACCTACACATGAAAAGATGCTTAACATCACTCACCATCAGAGACATGCAAATAAAAAAACACAATGACATATCACCTCACACCTGTCAGAATGGCTAAAATAAAAAACAAGAAACAACAAGAACAAGTGTTGGTGAGGATGTGGAGAAAAAGGATATCTCATGCAGTGTTGGTAGGAATGCAAACTAGTGCAGCCACTCTGGAAAATAGTATGGAAGTTTCTTTAAAAATTAAAGATAGAATTATCATATGCTCAAGTAACTGCACTACTGGGTATTTACCCAAAGAATATGAAAACATTAATTTGAAAAGATATATGTACCCCTATGTTTGTAGTAACATTATTTATAATAGCCAAGATATGGAAACAGCCCAAGTGTCTGTTGTTAGATGAATGGATAAAGAAGATGTATATATTATAGCATGTATATATATAAGTACATATATATACACACATGCATATATATGTCTATATATACATATAGACATAAACATATATGTAATATGTGTATATGTTTATGTATTACATTATATATTATGTATAGGTGTATATTTTATTATATTATATATAATGGAATATTATTCAGCCATAAAAAATATGAAATCCTGCCATTTGCAACATGGATGGAGCAAGACAGTATAATGCCAAGTGAAATAAGCTAGTCAGGGAAAGATAAATACCATATGACTGCACTCACATGTGGAGTTTAAGAAACAAAACAAATGAACAAAGGGGTAAAAAGAGACAAATCACCACCACCAATGACAACAAGCCAGACTTAATTATAGAGAAAATACAGATGAATAACTGAGGCGAAGGAGGTGGAGGTATGGGTGAAATAGATGAAAGGGATTAAGAGCACATTTATCTTAATGCGCACTGAGTAATTTATGGAATTGATGAATCACTTTATTGAACACTTGAAATATAACATTGTGCTTTAACTACACTGGAAGTAAAATAACAATTAAAAAATTATGTTTGTCAGTTTTAACCCCTTTAGGTGTTCCTTAAAGAAATGCCACAAAAGCATTAATAATTTTTATGTAATCTCTTTTTTCAGGGCAGGAAAGTGGCCATGTGGAGGACATTCCTTGAAAGAATAGAAAGGCAAATGAAGAAGCTGCTGCAAGTGGAGGCAAAAAAAAAAAAGCACAACTATGCAAATATTAACAAGATGAAAGGTTGGCATGAAAAACCAAAGTTACTTTGGGAAATAAGGGTTGTGAAAAAGGATCTTATGTTCTATAAACCTAAATTTGTTCTAAAATGTAAAGTCTATTAAAAAAAACTAGTAAAGGACTAACTAAATGTACTTACCAAGAGATTGAGCACTGGAGAAAAATGTGTTACTGAAGTTGGTATTAATAGGAATTATCTAAACTGAAAGACAAAGAAAAATAAGAACAGCAAGTGACAAAATTTCTTCATATTGACCAGGAATCTAAGAGCTTTCCAAGGGTAGTACAAATGTTCAGATTAGATGTGAAAGGACCCTTGACTTTCACCCCTGACTGTTCTTTAGGTTCAGTGCAAGCAGAAGGTGACGGCTCAAGCTGAGTAGTAAGCAGACTGGCTTAGTCTTAAAAGGGTGCCCCAAGACAAATACAATATACAAAGAGTGAAACAGCTTTGTTATTTTTTTTTAATTTAGGTGTCTATAAAAATCACAGTCAAATCACTATCTGACCAACACCTAAAGGAACAGAGACATCAGAGACCATACAAAACAAAGAGTATGATCTTTTAAAATTATTATAAAAATACTCACTAAACGCATAACACCCACAATAAGGAACAATAATAATAACTGCAGAGGGAGTAGAATCTGATTTACATAGGTACATTATGATATTCAAAATATCCACTTTTTAAAAAATATTTTATTTATTTATTTGACAGAGATTACAAGTAGGCAGAGAGGCAGGCAGAGAGAGAGGAGGAAGCAGGCTCCCTGCTGAGCAGAGAGCCTGATGTGGGGCTCGATCCCAGAACCCTGGGATCATGACCTGAGCCGAAGGCAGAGGCTTAACCCACTGAGCCACCCAGGTGCCCCCAAAATATCCACTTTTAACCAAGCAAAGGAAAAGATGCATGAAAAGGAACAAGAAATCATGTCCCATTAATAGGAACATAAATTAATTAATTAACAGAAACTATCCCTGATGAAGCCCACACATTGTACTTACTACTTAAGGACTTTAAACCAACTATCTTAAGTATGCTAAAGGAGCATAAAGAAACCACAGAAGAACTAAAGGAAACCAGGGGAATGATACCCCAAGAATATCCACAAATAGAAATAATAAATAGGAACTCAAATAAAATTCTGGAGCTGAAAACTACAATAAGTGAAATGAAAAATTCACTAGAGGATTTCAACAACATATTTGATCAAACAAAAAAGAATCAGCAGACAGGAAGACAAGACAATTGAAAATATTCCATATGAGAATCTGTAATAAAAAAAATAAAGAAAAATGAACAGATGGAATTAGGAGGGAGACAAACCATAAATGACTCTTAATCTCACAAAACAAACTAAGGGTTGCTGGGAGGTGGAGGATTAGGGATAGGGTGGCTGGGTTATGGACATTGGGGAGGATATGTGCTATGGTGAGTGCTGTGAAATGTGTAAGCCTGGTGATTCACAGACTTGTATCCCTGGGGCAAATAATACATTATATATTAATTTAAAAAATGAACACAGCCTAAGAGAACTGTGGGAGACCATCAAGTGTATCAACATACAATGTGATAATGGGAGCCCAGAAGGAGAGAAAAGGGAAGGAGAAAATTTGAAGAAAAAATGGCTAAAAACTTCCCAAAGTTGATAGAAGACATTATATATATATATATGTATATATACATATATATATATAATCAATGAACTCCCAGTAATTAAAAAAAATAGGACCATACTAAACCACATTATAATCAAAGTGTTGAAATACAAAGAAAAAGAATCTTGAAAGCAAAATGGAAGTAATCCATCGTGTGCAAGGCGCAAGGCATAGTCAACAATATTAGCAGCTGATTTCTTAACAGAAACCATGGAAAATAGAAAGAGGTGAGATGACATTTAAAGTGTTGAAAGAAAAATAAAACTGTCAACTAAATATCTGATATTTAGCAAAATTATCCTTTATTTTTAATTAAATTTAATTTTTTCAATGTTCCAAGATTCATTGTTTATGTACCACACCCAGTGCTCCATGCAATCCATGCCCTCCTTAATACCCATCATTGGACCAACACAACCCCCCACTCCCCTCCCTTCTAAAACCCTCAGTTTGTTTCTCAGAGTCCACAGTCTGTCCTACTTTGTCTCTCCCTCTGATTTCCCCCAAGAGAAATTAAGGCATTCTCAGATAGGAGAAGCTGAGAAACAAACCTGCCCTATCAGAAATGCTAAAGGGAGTTATTTAGACTGAAATGAAATCTCACTAGGCAGTAAATTGAAGCCATTTGAAGATACACTTGGTCCTCGAACACTACAGATTTCAACTGTGCAGGTCCACTTATACTCAGTACTTGTTTTTTAAGTAATAGCACAGAGAACCATAGGGGAAGGGAGGGAAATCTGAAGGGGGAGAAATCAGAGAGGGAGATGAACCATGAGAGACTATGGACCCAGGAAATGAACTGAGGGTTTCAGAGGGGAGGGGGTAACAGGGTGATGGGTATTAAGGAGGGCATGTGTTGACAGCAAAAGCTACAAGACACTTATTTACAAATACCTATCCCAGACTCCATGAAACCAAATTAAAAACAAGTGATGCAGAGGTTATATCTGCTGCCCTCAGAGTACCCAGGGAGGCTGAGGCCATTAGCAGCCCCAAGGTGCCCTAGGCCTGGGAGGGGCTGCAGGTCACCCTGTGTGCCAACAAAGTGGTCACATTGAGTACCCAGGGATGGCAAAGAGGAGGTTGGGCTGAAGCAGAGGAGCAGGCCTGGAGGGCAGGAACAGTACTGCACAGGGAACCATGCACTGTGGTCATGCACTGAAATAAAGTTCTCAGACACCAATCTGAGCAGCCATGCAAGGCTATGTCTACAAGGGAGAGCAGCAGCAGCTGAATCTTGCACATAGCTGTTTTTTTTAAATTTCTTTATTTGTCAGAGAGAGAGGGAGAGAGAGCGAGCAAGCACAGGCAGGCAGAGAGGCGGGCAGAGGGAGAAGCAGGCTCCCTGCCGAGCAAGGAGCCCGATGTGGGACTCGATCCCAGGATGCTGGTATCATGACCTGAGCCGAAGGCAGCCGCTTAACCAATTGAGCCACCCAGGCGTACCGCACATAGCTTTTATTTTGTTTTTTTATCAGAAAAGCAAGGACAGATGCCTCAAAGCATGGGAAAGGAGTGCAAATGGATGGCAAATATCTTGAAGCCATAAAGCAGGCCTGCATTCTCCTCTACACATAGGCACACAGAGAGACAGTCATGGGATAAAGGAGGAGCTAACAATGTTTGGGCTAGCAATTCTCAGGTGCAGAAAGGGATACTGGGGATTACATTCTTTCATAGCTCCTAACCTATGCCCTGCCCCTGGGGATCATGGAATTCTGCTCCTTCCAGGCCATTGCATTTAATAGCCTGAGAAGAGGAATGCTGCTGATATTTCAGCTGCTTCCATAATCATTCTTTAGGGCCTACAGTATATTTTCTAAGAACAACTACACACTGCACCATGATTCTCCCAAACCCCAAGACCTCTGACCTCAGGCTCCTCCCATGCCAGGAGTAGACCACCTCCTATGGCAGTGTTCTAGCCCCATGGCCTCCAAGAGGCTGGCACATTTATACGTACCCATAGCTGCCAATGACCACAGGTTGGTGGTACACCCCCAGGAATACAGGTATGCAGTACTACACTTCTCCTGGGCCTTTTAGATAGCTGCTGATGCTGAGCCAAGACCACCAGGCTGTGAAACACCACCATCCTACAGCCACTCCTGATGCCTGCCCCCTCTGTTCAACTGTCTATACATGGATTATTTTCAATAAATGTACATACAGTACTATACATGTATTTTCTGTTCCTTTTGATATTCTTAATAACATTAGTACTTAATTGTACTAATATGTAACACAAATAACATACAAAATATGTTAAATGACTTGATTATATTATTGGTAAGGTTTCCAAATGGCTACAGGAGGCTATTAATACTTAAGTTTGACTTTGGGGAAGTCAAGAGTTATAGTATTGGGGCCAATTCCATGTTGAAACCTGTTAAACCCTTAGGGCCTGCCTGGGCCTACTGAGGCATAGTGACTCCATGTTGCCTAGGTAGACATTTTGTTGTTTAATAAATGCCTCAGCAGTTACTGATATCAGTTCCAGGTAACTGTTGCTAAAACACACATCTAAAACAAGGCCAGACAGGTGGAAACATCCAATCAGCCAAAGCCACATATGTAAAGGTCTGTGGTTGTGCCCTATAAAACTAACCTGTAAGACCAAGGGGGGGGTCGCTGTCTTCGGAGGTGGCCCTGGCCTGTCAGTCTGATAACTTTCACTTTGTCTCAGGCTTGTTCCCCTGGCCAGTCAGTCTAACTTCTAACACTTGGCATAGAATAAGACTTTGCATAACTTTCACTTTGTCTCGCTCTCATTCCTCTGATAACAGACCCAACATTTGGGGGCGCGTCTGGGATCAAACGACGAGAACTGAGCCAACATCAGAATTTCTGGGGAAAACCTCTGGAGGTAAGATCTCCATATTTTATTGTGCGATCCAGTCTGTCTGTCTGGTTGAGGAGCTCGAGGGTGTGGCCGACCGGGAAGAAGCTGGATGCAGCCATGCTCCCCAGGGCTGGAGTGGATGCGGGGACGCCCCATAAATCTTCTGGTAGATCACTAAGGGTTTGAGTCACCCTAGGCGGTCAGGGGACCGAGAAAATCCCCACCAGCGGGTGGCTGCAGGGGACCTAAAAAATCCCCACCAGCAGCAGGTTCTGGGTAAGAGCCACTGGGTCTGTGGTTGTCTTTGTCTTGTCTTTTTGTTGTCTGTTGTGTTATTCATTTATAGGGGACCAAGAAAATCCCCACTGGCGAATGTTTGTAGGGGACCGAGAAAATCCCCACCAGCAGCAGGTTCTAGGTAAGGGCTGCTGGGTCTGTGGTTGTCCGTGTCTTGTCTTTTTGTTGTCTGTTGTGTTGTTTGTTGTGTTTGAATAAATGGGGCAAACAGAGAGTAAGGGGACTCTGACTTTCATCTCTGTGTTCCTCCTATTAGATGTGGGACTTCTCCCTTGCTCATTTCTTGTGTTAATGGCTATAACTGGAGCCAACTGTGGTTAGTCTAACTCAAGACAGAGACTTTAAAGAATATTCCCAAGCAGCTGCCAAAACTCCCTTTGTTTCGGGGAAGTTCCTTGCCTTCTCTGGTCTGAAGTGGACTGCCAAGCCCCTCCCCCTTGCTGGTGGGGCCTTCTGGCAGCACTTTGTTCTTCCATCTCCCCCTTCTGTTTCTGTATCAGCTTGGCTGTGGCCTGCAAAACTGGCCTCTAGACCATCCTCGGTGCTTCCTGCACCACAGCTCCTTCTCTCTTCACTGTCAAGAAACAAAAAGAGCAGGGGTACAAGATGGCGGAGAACTAGGAGGAGGTGCCGCTTCAACCTGTACCCTAAAGTGAGCTGATTACCTACCAAGGAACTCTGATCACCCATGAAATCAGCCTGAGATCAGAATTATACACGTCTGAATCTCTACGGGGGCAGAAGATGCCAGTGGGCAGGTAATGCAGAGTGGGAATGTCATTGGGCTGGTATCAGAACATAAACAAGAGGGGGAGGGAGCCACCAGAAGCGACCCATTGGAAAGTAATACCCCAATACGAGAGTGACCTGCATCTGGGGACCAGCATTAACTTGAAATCTGGTAGAAAGCACTCAAAAAGAACAAAGGATGGCGGGGTGAAATTGTGGGAATTGGAACAGCTAGGGACAGGGGCTTAAGTCCCCCACGGAGGACAGACACACCTGGAGCTGAGCCAGAGAGAGTGCGGCGGAGAAACCAGGTCTTGGTCCCTGAGCCACAAGACCTCCTAAGGGTACTTGGCCTGCGGGAGGGGCTGGGACCCTCATGAGGCAGAAACAGCCTTTTTGCAGCCCCCACGTGTGCGCTGTGCTGTGCTATCAGAGCCTGAGATGCGCTCCACACAATCCCCTGAGAGAGGTGCGTGGATGTGCCAGCCTGGTGCTCTTGGACCCAGAAAGTCTGAGCGCTCCCAGCCTGGGCCAGTGGGAAAATCTCAGTGTGAGATCGCTGCTTGGAACCTCTCTGGCCATCTGGAGCTGCCCAGACAGCCGTCGCTGTTGTGGTTTTGAGTACAAGCAGAAGTTCCTTTGTCCTCAGAGACCACGGCTGAGAACCTGCCCTGCCAGCGGCCAGAGGGGAAATTGTGTGCTATGCAGCACCCAGAGGGGAACAGACTGGGGCTTCTCTCTGGGAGGGAGGTCTGGGTGCAGTTTGCTTTCCTTTAAACCTCCAAGAACCATCGGGAGCTGCCAAGGGGAGAGAAAACAAATGAACAGACATAAAAACCTCCAGAGAAAAAAAGCCTGAAGGTCCGGTTTCCTCAGAGCCCACCCCTTTTAAATTTTTTTTAAAATAATTTAATTTTTTAAATTTTTATATAGATATTTTTATATAGATGTTTTAAGCCTTTTTACCATCACAGTGAGATGTCCAGTACATCAAATTCCATAATAACCTATTAACCTGAACTTTTTGATACATATACCCATGTTTTTCTTTTGCTTTTCTATTTTTTAAATTCTTTTTAAATTTTACTTTAGTTTAGTTCATGCTTTTCTTTATTTTTATTTTTTAATATTCATATAGAGTTAAACTTAAAGGTAATCCCCTTTCCCCAATCAATGCTACCCCTCTAGGTAAACCAATTTTTAATCCCCAATTATCTTAGGAAAGTTGAGTCCTTTAACAAAAATATCAAGGTACATCCAGGAAGAATCAAAATAACCTCCCTCGCCCACACTGAGAATTTATAACCACTCTCCCATCTTTTTCTTCCACCAGTGTTTCTGTGTATTTGTGGTAGTATATAAATCTTATACTTGGGGTTCTTTTTGACAAGGTTCTTTTTCTGTTTGTCTGTTTCTTTGTTTTGCTTCTACATATATATGTCTATATTTTTTTTCTTCTCTTGTCATATACTTTTATCAGTCTTTTTCTTTGTCTGTTTTTGTTTGTATACTTCACAAACCTTACCTTGGGGCCCATTTGAGCTGAACCTTCCCTTTTATCCTTCTTTCTTTTTCCTGTCTCTCTCTCTCTTTCTCTCTCTCTCTCTCTCTCTTTTTCTTCTTTCTCTCTTTCTTTTTTTCTTTCTTTTGGGTGAGTACTCTTGATTGCTCAGAAATGTTCCAGGGTGCACATTCCGTTCACTGCACCAAGGTCGATACATCCAGATACTTCCATTCAGCCATCTCTCACCAAAATGACTAGGAGGAGGAATACCCAGCAGAAGAAAAATTCAGAGGATGGGCCCTCTGCAACAGAGCTAATGGCTACCGACATAGACAATATGTCGGAAAGGGAATTCAGGCTAACAATTATCCAGGCAAAAGCTAGTTTGGCGAAAGCCATGGATGACCAAACAGAATTGATTAGGGCAGAACGGAAAGACACCAGAGATGATGTTCACAATATTAGGGCAGAACTGAAAGCCACCAGGGATGATGTTCACAAGGCTTTCAATGAGTACCAATCTAATCTAAGTTCTCTAAACCTAGGGTAACTTAGACAGAAGATAGAATTAGTGATCTGGATGACAAACAGATAGAGAGAAAGGATAAGGAGGAAGCCTGGAACAAACAGGTTAGAAACCACGAGAACAGAATCAGGGAAATAAATGATGCCATGAAACATTCCAACATCAGAATTATTGGAATCCCTGAAGGGGAGGAGAAATAAAGAAGTCTAGAAGATATAGTGGAACATGTTCCTCATGAAAATTTTCCGAATCTCGCAAATGGAACCAGTGTTCATGTTCTAGAGGCAGAACGATCCCCCCGCCAAGACTTTAGATTCTCGAAACACCTCGAGACACCTGAGAGTAAGAATGAGGAATTATAATTGTAGAGAAGCTCTCTTGAAGGCAGCTAGGACAAAGAAGCTCCTTACATACAGATGAAAGCCCGTCAGAATAACGTCAGACCTGTCCACAACAACCTGGCAAGCAAGAAAGGGCTGGCAAGATATATTCAGGGTACTAAATGAGTAAAAACATGCATCCAAGAATACTTTATCCAGCAAGACTCACATACAAAATGGATGGAGAGATAAAGAGTTTCCAAGACCGGCAAGGCTTAAAACAGTATGGGACCACCAAGCTGACAATGCAGCAAATATTAAGGGGGATTTTATAAAACAGGAAAAATCTTAAGAATATCATTGTACAGAAATATAGAGACAATGTACAGAAAGAAAGACTTCAAAGGTAACACAATGTCAATAAAAACGTACCTATCAATAATCACTCTCAATGTGAATGGCCTAAATGTGCCCATAAAATGACACAGGGTTGCAGATTGGATAAAACAACAGGACCCATCCATATGTTGTCTACAGGAGACCCATTTTGAACCTACAGATACACCCAGATTGAAAGTGAAGGGATGTAGAAGCATCTTTCATGACAATGGGCCTCAAAAGAAGGCCGGGGTAGCAATTCTCAGATCAGAAAAATTAGATTTTAAACTAAAGACTGTAGTCAGAGATACAGAACGACACTACATAATACCTTTTTTTAAAATTTATTTATTTGTCAGAGAGAAAGGGAGAGAGAGAGCGAGCACAGGCAGAGAAAGTGGCAGGCAGAGGCAGAGGGAGAAGCAGGCTCCCCGCCGAGCAAGGAGCCCGATGTGGGACTCAATCTCAGGACGCTGGGATCATGACCTGAGCCGAAGGCAGCCGCCCAACCAACTGAGCCACCCAGGCGTCCCGACACTACATAATTCTTAAAGGGACTATCCACCAAGAAGATCTAACAATTGTAAATATCTATGCCCCCAGTATGGAGGCAGCCAATTACATAAGAAAACTATTAATCAAGATAAAGAGTTATATTGATATGAATTCATTGATAGTAGGAGATCTTAACACTCCTCTCTCAGTAAGAGACAGATCATCCATGCAGAAAATTAATAAAGAAACAAAAGCATTGAATGACACATTGGACCAGATGGACCTCATAGATATATACAGAACATTCCACCCTAAAACAACAGAATACTCATTCTTCTCAAGTGCACATGGAACCTTTTCCAGAATAGACCACATACTAGGTCACAAATCAGAACTCAATCGATACCAAAAGTTTGAGATTATTCCCTGCATATTCTCAGATCACAATGCTTTGAAATTGGAGCTCAACCACAAGGAAAAGTTTGGAAGGAACTCAAACACCTGGAAGCTAAAGACCACCTTGCCTAAGAATGCTCGGATCAGCCAGGAGATCAAAGAAGAACTTAAACAATTCATGGAAACCAATGAGAATGAAGACACATCGGTCCAAAACCTATGGGATACAGCAAAGGCGGTCCTAAGGGGGAAATACATAGCCATCCAATCCGCCCTCAAAAACATTGAAAAATCCAGAATACAAGGTGTCTCTACACCTTAAGGAACTGGAGAATCTATAACAAATTAAACCAACTCCACACACAAGAAGGGAAATAATCAAGATCAAAGCAGAGATCAATGAGGTAGAAGCTAGAGATACAGTAGAACGTATCAATGAAACTAGAAGCTGGTTTCTTGAAAGAATCAATAAGATCAATAAACCATTTGCCACACTAATCCAAAAGAAAAGACAGAAAGCTCAAATTAATAAAATTATGAATGAAAAGGGAGAGATCACAACTAACACCAAGGAAGTAGAAACAATCATCAGAAGCTATTATCAACATTAATATGCCAATAAGTTAATCAACCTAGATGAAATGGATGTGTTCCTGGAAAAGTATAAACTCCCAAAATTGAACCACGAAGAAATTGACAACCTGAATAGACCTGAATAGAATCTAGTAATGAGATTGAAGCAGTGATCATAAACCTCCCAAAAGCATAACAAATAACATGGAGGACATGGGGAGATGGAGAGGAGAAGGGAGTTGAGGGAAATTGGAGGGGGAGATGAACCATGAGAGACTATGGACTCTGAAAAACAGCCTGAGGGTTTTGAAGGGGCGGGGGGTGGGAGGTTGGGGGAGCCAGGTGGTGGGTATTATGGAGGGCACACATTGCATGGAGCCCTGGGTGTGGTGCAAAAACTATGAATTCTGTTACGCTGAAAAGAAATTAAAAAAACGTTACTCTATGTACACATGAAACTATTAACACTTTATGTTAACTAACTGGAATTAAAAACTTAGACTGCTGAAAAACAAAACAAAACAAAACCCTCCCCCCCCCCAAAAAAAGAGCCCAGGACCTGACGGATTTCCTGGGGAATTCTACCAAACTTTCCAAGAAGAAATAACACCTATTCTCCTGAAGCTGTTTCAAAAAATTGAATCAGAAGGAAAACTTCCAGAATCTTTTTATGAAGCCAGCATTACCCTGATCCCCAAAACAGGCAAAGACTACACCAAAAAGTAGAAATTCAGAGCAATATCCCTGATGAATATATGGATGCTAAGATTCTCAACAAGATCCTAGCAAACAGGATCCAACAGCACATTTAAAAGATCCTCCACCAGGGCGCCTGGGTGGCTCAGTGGTTAAAGCCTCTGCTTTCGACTCAGGTCATGATCCCAGGGTCCTGGGATCGAGCCCCGCATCAGGCTCTCTGCTCCGTGGAGAGCCTGCTTCCTCCTCTCTCTCCCTGCCTGCCTCTCTTGCCTACTTGTGATCTCTGTCTGTCAAATAAATAAATAAAATATTTAAAAGAAAAAAAAAGATCATCCACCATGACCAGGTGGGATTCATCCCTGGGCTAAGAGGGTGGTTCAACATTCACAAATCAATCAATGTGATAGAACAAATCAATAAGAGGAGAAGAACCACATGGTCTTCTCAATTGATGTAGAAAAAGCATTTGACAAAATCCAGCATCCCTTCCTGATTAAAATGCTTCAAAGTATAGGGATAGAGGAAACATTCCTGAACTTCATAAAATATATCTATGAAAGACCCACAGCAAACATCATCCTCAATGGGAAGAAGCTCACAGCCTTCCCGTTGAGATCAGGAACACGACAAGTATGCCCACTCTCACCACTCTTGTTCAACATAGTATTAGAAGTCCTAGCAACAGCAACCAGACAACAAAGAGAAATAAAAGGTATCCAAACTGGCAAGGAAGAAGTCAAACTCTCTCTCTTCACAGATGACATGATTCTTTATATGGAAAACCCAAAAGACTCCACCCCCAAACTACTAGAACTCATACAGCAATCCAGTAATGTGGCAGGATACAAAGTCCATGTCAGAAATCAGTGGCTTTCTCATACACTAACAATGAAAATACAGAAAGGGAAATTAGAGAATCGATTCCATTTACTGTAGCACCAAGAACCATAGGATACCTGGGAATAAACCTAACCAAAGAGGTAAAGGATCTGTACTCGAGGAACTACAGAACACACATGAAAGAAATTGAAGAAGACACAAAAAGATGGAAGGACATTCCATGCTCTTGGATCAGAAGAATAAACATTGTTAAAATGTCTATACTACCTAGAGAAATCCATATTTTTAATGCCATTCCGATCAAAATTCCACTGGTATTTTTCAAAGAGCTGGAGCAAATAATCTTAAAATTTGTGTGGAACCAGAAGAGACCCTGAATTGCTAAGGAAATGTTGAAAAACAAAAATAAAACTGGTGGCATCATGTTACCTGATTTCAAGCTTTACTACAAAGCTGTGATCACCAAGACAGCATAGTACTGACATAAAAACAGACACAAAAACCAATGGAACAGAGTAGAGAGCCCAGATATGGACCCTCAACTCTATGGTCAAATAATCTTTGACAAAGCAGGAGAAAATATACACTGGAAAAAAGACAGTCTCTTCAATAAATGGTGCTGGGAAAATTGGACAGCTATATGTAGAAGAATGAAACTCGACCATTCTCTTACACCGAACACAAAGATAAACTCGAAATGGATAAAGGACCTCAATGTGAGACAGGAATCCATCAGAATCCTAGAGGAGAACATAGGCAGTAACCTCTTTGATATCAGCCACAGCAACTTCTTTCAAGATATGTCACCAAAGGCAAAGGAAACAAAAGCAAAAATGAACTTTTGGGACTTCATCAAGATTAAAAGCTTCTGCACAGCAAAGGAGACAATCAACAAAACAAAGAGGCAACCCACGGAATGGGAGAAGATATTTGCAAATGACAGTACAGACAAAAGGTTGATATCCAGGATCTATCAAGAACTTCTCAAACTCAACACACACAAAACAGATAATCATCAAAAAATGGGTAGAAGATATGAACAGACACTTCTCCAATGAAGACATACAAATGGCTATCAGACACATGGTAAAATGTTCATCATCACTAGCCATCAGGGAGATTCAAATTAAAACCACATTGAGATACCACCTCACACCAGTCAGAATGGCCAAAATTAGCAAGACAGGAAACAACGTGTGTTGGAGAGGATGTGGAGAAAGGGGAACCCTCTTACACTGTTGGTGGGAATGCAAGTTGGTGCAGCCACTCTGGAGAACAGTGTGGAGATTCCACAAGAAGTTAAAAATGGAGCTTCCCTAAGACCCTGCAATTGTGCTACTGGGTATTTACCCCAAAGATACAGATGTAGTGTAAAAAGGGCTATCTGTACCTCAATGTTTATATCAACAATGGCCACGGTCATCAAACTGTGTAAGGAACCAAGATGCCCTTCTATAGACGAATGAATAAGGAAGATGTGGTCCACATACACTATTGAGTATTATGCCTCCATCAGAAAGGATGTATACCCAACTTTTGTAGCAGCATGGATGGGCCTGGAAGAGATTATGCTGAGTGAAATAAGTCAAGCAGAGAGAGTCAATTATCATATGGTTTCACTTATTTGTGGAGCATAACAAATAACACGGAGGACATGGGGAGATGGAGAGGAGAAGGGAGTTGAGGGAAATTGGAGGGGGAGATGAACCATGAGAGACTATGGACTCTGAAAAACAACCTAATGGTTTTGAAGGGGCGGGGGGTGGGAGTTTGGGGGAGCCAGGTGGTGGATATTATGGAGTGCACGCATTGCATGGAGCACTGGGTGTGGTGCATAAACAATGAATTATTTTACACTGAAAAGAAATAAAAAAGAAAACAAAATGCGTGGCCCTGGACCTAACACCCCCCACTCCAGATCTTCCCACCCGTGTCTCAGGTAAACATTCAAAATGGAGTGGGCCCAGGTGGAACATAAATCAGTATTTAAACTAAGTTAAGTTTATTGGTTTAATTAAGATAGACATGTCTTTAATGTTACAGCAGTAAATGTGAAACTTTACTGAAGTCAAAGTTTACTGAAGGTCAAATAAGCTCATTTTATTTGTTAAAATCTGTTAGTAAAGAAATAACTGAACTGATGATTAATTGTCTGTATCAAAGTTTTAATGGGTAATTGTTAAAGTAGCTTTCAAAGTCTTTGGTAACCTGAAACTTTAAAGGTTTGCTTGGATGACAAATGGAATTAAATCTGTTGGACATGTAGGTCTTAACCAAATTGGATAAAATACTAAAGCACTAATTACTGGAATCAGGTTTGTGCTTTTGACTTCTTACTGCAAAAAAAAAAAAATTAAATCTGTTGGTAAACATGTTTCGTACTTAACTGATTCATAAATTTGCCTTCTACACTATTCTTTTGTAACTGTTCACAATTGGTTAATACTTAGTCATCACTAGAGACTAAACTGTTTCTAAAAATAAAAAATTCTGTTAACTGTAACTAAGACTGATGAAAGTAGGAAACTCATTTAGAAACATACAAACTTAAAAAAAACCTCATGGACAAGCAGTTTCAGGTATCTAAATTAAGGCATATGGCTCAGGATATGGTTAATAGATGTGCTCAATATCAGGCAGTAAATGCAAAAAAAAAAAAAACTAGGTTGGAAAGAGAAAAAGATAGAAAACCAGGAGTTTATTGGGAAGTAGGTTTTACAGAGATAAAATGAAGAAAATATGAACACAAATATATGTTAGTTTTTATAGATACCTTTTCAGGCTGGGTAGAGACTTTTCTGCCAAAAATGAAATGGCAGAAATAGTAGCTAAAAAACTACTAGAAAAAATAATTCCTAGGTTTGAGTTGCCTCTCGCAATCAGGTCAAACAACAACACTGCATTTGTGAGTTCAGTCTCACAGACATTGGCCAAGGCCATAGACACTAATTGAAAACTACACTATGCCTACTGGCCCCAGAATTCCAGACAAGTAGAGAAAATAAACCAGACTCTTAAAGAGACCTTGACAAAGTTAATTCTGGAAACTGGCAGTGGATGGGTAGATCTCCTTCTCTTTGCCCTCCTTAGGGCATGAAAATAATGTTCGGGAGACCCCCTCCACTCTGCCCACAGCTACAAGAGGTTGTTCTAGCGGAAATGACTGATCAGTCTGTACTCTAGTCACTGCAGGCACTAAAGTCTGTCTTAAAAAGAGCCCACACAGGGATCCAAACTGCCTACACTGAGACGGAGACGGAGGTGAAACTACATCCTTACCAACCCAGAGACTTGGTTTGGATACGCTGCCACCGAATAAAAACTTGAAGCCTCACTGAAAGGGACCATTCACTGTCATCCTGACCACCCCCACGGCAGTAAAAGTAAAAGACATCAGGACCTGGATTCACACGTGTCACACCAAATGAGCCAAAAACAAGAACACTCCCCAGAAATGGAAGCCATTGCCGGTGGACCCCACCAACTATGGACTAAAACTAAGACTCAAAAAGGTTTCATAACTTGCTCACCTTTAACCCTGTTCCTACTCAGCAACAGCCAGAAAACACCTCATCATCACTAACTTCCTTAAGGCCCCCACCAGAGCTTGGTTTGCTTGCAGTTCAGAAAGAGTCAAAGAATTGACTAATCTCCAAAGAAAGGGGGGGAATTTTGGGGCCAATTCCACGTTAAAACCTGTTAAACCCCTAGGGCCTGCCTGGGCCTACTTAGCCATAGTGACTCCATGTTGCCTAGGTAGACATTTTGTTGTTTAATAAATGCCTCAGCAGTTACTGGTATCAGTTCCAGGTAACTGTTGCTAAAACACACACCTAAAACAAGGCCATTTTGTTTATATCAGTTCCAGGTAACTGTTACTAAAGCACACATCTAAAACAAGGCCAGACAGGTGGAAACATCCAATCAGCCAAAGCCACATATGTAAAGGTCTGTGGTTGTGCCCTATAAAACTAACCTGTAAGACCAAGGGGGGGGTCGCTCTCTCGGAGGCGGCCCTGGCCAGTCAGTCTGATAACTTTCACTTTGTCTCAGCCTTGTTCCCCTAGCCAGTCAGTCTAACTTCTAATGCTTGGCATAGAATAAGACTTTGCATAACTTTCACTTTGTCTCAGTCTCGTTCATTTGATAACAGACCCAACAATAGCAGATTTTCAACTGCATGGCAGCTCATGGCCCAACTCCTGTGTTTTTCAAAGATCAACTGTATAAAGAACCTTGGCAAAAGTAAATACACAAGTCAATATATACACTAGTATTATTAATTTTACTATGTTTGTCCTTTTTGTTTCTATTTCATTTAGAAGACAAATGCATAAAAGAGTGATTATAAATCTATATTGACAAGAAAATATAAAGTATAGTTGGTGAAATTAACAACGAAAAGGGAGAGTAACAAACTTATTTAAAAGCAGAGATTTGGAATGAGGCAAGATGGCAGAGAAATAGGGAACCCCATTTCAACTGACCCCCTGACGTTAGCTGGATATCTATCAAACCATTTTGAACACCCACAAAATCAGCCTGAGTTGTAAGAATATAGATCTGGATCCCTACAAGCAGAAAAGTGACTGCTTTTTGCAAGCCAGGATGTGCAGAGTCATAAATCTATGGGGAGATGTCAGAATATTAACAGAAGGGGGAAGGAGCCTCCAAAGGTGGATTTTGGGAAGTGATATAACACTGGAGTGCAAAATTGGAACCATTTGAAATCTGCTCTAGTGAGAGACATCCCTATCTGAAAAGGGATCTGGAAATGAAAAGGCAGAATTCTTGGTAGAACATTGTGGTCTTGGAATCTGAGGAGTCACAGAGTGAATGAGGGTGCCTGAGCAGATAGAGTGCCCAAGCAGTGGAGCTGGGAAACAGGTTATGGTCAGCAAGCCCAGAAGGGAACACTCAGCTCCAATCACCATAAACCATGAGATGATCTGGTCAATAATAGCTCATTTCCTAAACATCCTGAAAAAGTCTGGAACCTATGAATGACTGGACAAAAGCTTGCAGGGCAGTAGCGGCACAGAAAGGACATTAGAGCAGTACCCAGATGTGATGCAAGAGTTTCAGGTGCTTGAACAAGTTGGCTTCTGCTCAAGGTTTTATAATCACAGAAGGGCAATGGCATTCCCAGGAACCTGGGACTACCTTTGAGAGAGTTGCAGTGGGCGTGCACCATGGGAGGCTGCAGTTTTTGGCGCATATAGGAGTGGAGACTGTTTGTTCCAAAAGGTTTATTAAAGAGGGAAGATTGAAATCTTTCTACTCTGGGTCAGAGGTTTGGGTGTGGCCATTTTTGTTCTAATCCTCTGAAGAGGTACAAAAAGCCTCCAGGGAACAAAAGCCACACAGAGGACCAGTTTCCACTGAGTCCATCCCTTGACAGGAGGTGGGACAACTACGCACAGGCAGGGATACCTGAGAAATAGTGCAGCAGGCCCCTCCTCCAAAAGACAGTCTAGAAAAACAGGTGGACGACAACCCTATAGATCCCATTAGACTATAAAATTCCAACACCAGGGAAAATTATTATATTGAACTCCAGGTGATGCCTCAAGTCTCATTTATTTTTCAGATAAAACTCTCATTTTCTTTTTTCTTTCTTATGCTTTTTCTTCTTCTCTTTTTAACTTTTTTCTCATTTCAATTAGATATTTATAATAACAACTAATATTTCATAATTGCTTTTTAACTGGTATTTTTTCACACCTATATTTTTATAGATATATGTTTCATTTTAGTTCCTTTTTCACCCTATTCAATTTTTTATATATAAATATAAGTATATATAAATATAAGTTATCTATGTCTGTATAGATATATATAAGTTCTACTTGCCTTGCAATTTTGGGATGTAGTGTCTTTTAACACACACACACCAAAATTCACCCAGAAACAAGTGAAAGACACTGCTATGTCCACACTGCAAGATTATAGTCACTCTTCCTCTCCCTAGCCTATTGATAATTTTATTCCTGTGATTCATTTTGGCTTTGTTTTTCTGTGGTGGATTCTGACCACTCCAGATTTTTCTATGGCACATCTTGCTTGGGTCGTGGTTGATATTTTAGACTCTGATCATTTGTCCACCCATCATTCTCTGGACAGAATGACAAGAAGGAGGAACTCACACAAAAAAGAACCAGAGGCAGTGGTCTCTGACACAGAGCTAATCGATATGGATATAAATAAGATGTCAGAGATAGAATTCAGGATAGAAATCACAAAGTCAATAGCTAGGCCTGAAAAATTGGATTAGTGACAATGTAGAATCTCAAAGGACAGAAATGATAGCTAATAAGGCCACAATTAAAAATCCTATGAATGAGAGGGAGTCTAAACTGGATATTATATCAGATGAGGTAACTGGGGCAGAAGACAGAATAAGTAATCTAGAAGATAAGCTGATGGAAAGGAAGGAAGATGAAGAAAACAGAGAAAGGCAGCTCGTAGCCCATGAAAAAAAGTCTTGGAAGGATTAATGATGTCATGAAACATTCTAATGTCAGAATTACTGAGATCCATGAGGGGATGGAGAGAGAGAGGGCAAGAAGGTATATTTGAGAAAATCATAGATGAAAACTTCCCTAATCTGGGGAAGGGAACAAGCATTATGTATCCAAGAGACAGAGAGAACCCCTCCCAACTCAATAAAAGTAGATCAAAACCCTGACATATAATAGTGGAGCTTGCAAATCATACAGCCAAAGAAACTATCCTGAGAGTAGATAGGGAGAATAGGTTCTTTACATATGCAGGGAGGAACATCAGAATAACATCAGACCTATCCATAGATACATGGAAAGCAAGAAAGGGCTGGAAAGATATATTCAGACCATTAAATGAAAAGAACATGCAGCCAAGAATACTTTATCCAGCAAGGCTGTCATTCAGAATGGAAGGAAAGATAAAGCTCTTCCAGGACAGACAGAAACTGAAAGAATATGTGACCACAAAGTCAGCCCTGCAGAAATATTAAAGCGGATTTTGTAAGCAATGAGAGAGCCCAAGAGTTAGATAGACCAGGAAGAAACAGAGACAATCTATAAAAACAGGTATATTACAGGCAATACAATGACAATACATTCATCTCTTTCAGTAGCTGCTCTGAATGTAAATGGGCTGGATGCTTCCATCAAAAGACACAGGGCTTCAGATTGGATAAAAAAGCATGACCCAACCATATGCTGTCTACAAGAGACTCATTTTATACCTAAAGATACCTCCAGAATGAAAGTGAGGGGATGAAGAACCATTTACCACACTGATGGACCCCAAAAGAAAGCTGGGATAACAATCTTCATACCTAAAAAAAAATCAGATTTTAAACAAAATACTGTAAAAAGAGATGTACAGGGACACCATATCATACATAAGGGGTCTATCCAACAACATCTAACGCTTGAAATATCTATGGCCCCAGCATGGGAGCAGACAATTATATAAACCAATTAATAACCAAAATAAAGAGACATATTAATAATAATACATAAACAGTAGGGGACTTAAAACACTTCACTCACTGCAATGGACAGATCATCAAAACAGAAGACCAACAAAGAAACAAATACTCTGAATAACAAATTGGACAAGATGGACTTCATAGATACATACAGAACATTCCATCCTAAGACAACAGAATACTCATTCTTCTCAGGTGCACATGGAACTTTCTCCAGAATAGATCACATACTGGGTCACAAATCAGATTTCAACCAATATCAAAAGATTGAGATTTTTCCCTGCATATTTTCAGACCACACTGCTTTGAAGATGTCAACTACAAAAAGAAAGTTGGAAGGAACTCAAACACATGGAGGTTAAAGAGCATCCTCCTAAAGAATGAATGGGTCAACCAGGAAACTAAAGAAGAACTTAAACAATTCATGCAAACCAATCAATGTGAAAACACATCAGTTCAAAACCTATGGGATGCTGCAAAGACAGTCCTAAGAGGGAAGTACATTGCAATCCAAGCCTCCCTCAAAAATTAGAAAAATCGCAAATACACAAACTTACCTTACAACAAAAGGACCTGGGGAAAGAACAATAAATAAAGCCTAAACCTAGCAGGCAAAGAGAAATCATAAATATTAGAGAGCAAATCAACAAGACAGAAACTAGAAGAAGAATAGAACAGGTCAACAAAACTAGAAGCTGTTTCTTTGAAAGAATTAGGATCAATAAACCTCTGGCCAGATGTATTCAAAAAGAAAAGAGAAAGGAACCAAATTAATAAAATTATTAATGACAAGGAAGAGATTGCAACTAACATCAAGGAAATAGAGACTATTATTAGAACTTGTTATTAGCAGCTGTACACCAACAAATTAGGCAATTTGGAAGAAATGGATGCATTCCTGGAAACTTATAAACTACTAAGACTGAAATAGGAAGAAAAAGACAATCTGGACAGAACAATAACCAGCAAGGAAACTGAAGCAGTAATCAAAAACCTCCCCAAAACAAGAGTCCAGGACTAGATGGAATCCAGCGGAATTCTACCAAACATCTAAAGAAGAAATAATACCTAATCTAATGAAGGTGTTTCAAAAAATAGAAATGGAAGAAACACTTCCAAACTTGTTCTGTGACGCCAGCATTACCTAGATCCCCAAACCAAAGACCCAATCAAAAAGGAGAATTAAAGACCAATGTCCTTGATGAAGATGGATGCCAAAATACTCAACAATTTCCTAGCCAATAGGATCCAACAGTACATTAAAAGGATTATTCATCACAACCTGGTGGGATTTATTCCTGTGATGCAAGGGTGGTTCAACATCAACAAATAAAACAATGTGATATATCATATTAATAAAAGAAAGGAAAAGAACCATATAATCCTCTCAATTGATGTAAAGAATGCATTTGACAAAATATTGCATGCTTTCTTTATTAAAACTCTGCAAATTATAGGAATAAAGGGAACATACTTCAACATCATAAAACTCATGGTGTGTTGTACATAAACAATGAATCTTGGAATGCTGCATCAAAAACTAATGATGTATTTTATAGTGACTAACATAACACAATAAAAAATAAATTTAAAAAATAATAAAATCCATCTACAAAAAGCCCACAGTGAATATCACTCTCAATGGGGAAAAATTGAGAGCTTTCCCCATAAGGCAGGAAGACACCAGGGATGCCCACTCTCACCACTACTGTTCAACATAGTACTAGACGTCCTAGCCTTAGAAATCAGAAATATAAAAAATAAAAGGCAATCGAATTTGCAAAGAAGTCAAACTCTTAGTCTTTGCAGATGACATGATACTTTATGTAAAAAACCCAAAAGACTCCACCCCAAAAATGCTAGAACTCATACAACTCAGCAACATGACAGGATACAAAACCAATGCACAGATATCCATTGTATTTCTATACACTAATAATGTGACTGAAGAAAGAGAAATTAAATAATGGATCCCATTTGCAATTCCACTGAAAACTAGAGGACACCTAGGAATAAACATAAACAAAGAGATAAAGGATCTATACCCACAATGCTTTGAAACTAGAACTCACCAGAGGAAAGTTGGAAAGAACTCAAATACATAGAGGCTAAAGATCATCCTACTAAAGAATGAATGAGTCAACCAAGAAATTAAAGAAGAATTAAAAATTTCAAGGAAACAAATGAAAATGAAAACAAAACTGTTCAACATCTTTGGGACACAGCAAATGCAGTCTTGAGAGGAAAGGATATAGCAATAGAAGTTTTCTAAAGAAACAAGAAAGGTCTCAAATACACAACATAACCCTACACCTAAAAAAGCAGGAGAAAGGACAGCAAAGAAAGCCCAAACCCAGCAGGAGAACAGAAATAATAAAGATCAGAGCAGAAATCAATGAAATAGAAACCAAAACAACAGAAGAACAGATCAATGAAACTAGGAGCTGATTCTTTGAAAGAATTAACAAGATGGATAAACCCCTGGCCAGACTTCTCAAAAAGAAAAGAGAAAGGACCCAAATTAATAAAATCATGAATGAAAGGGGAGAAATCACAATCAAAACCAAAGAAATAAAAACAACTATAAGAACATATTATGAGGAACTGTACACCAGCAAATTTGACAATCTGGAAGAAATAGATGCATTCCTAGAGATGTATAATCTACCAAAACTGAACCAGGAAGAAATAGAAAACCTGAACAGACACATAACCAGTAAGGAGAGGGAAGTAGTCATCAAAAATCTCCCAACAGGGGCGCCTGGGTGGCTCAGTGGGTTAAGCCTCTGCCTTCGGCTCAGGTCATGATCCCAGGGTCCTGGGATCGAGCCCCGCATCGGGCTCTCTGCTCAGCGGGGAGCCTGCTTCCCCCTCTCTCTCTGCCTGCCTCTCTGCCTACTTGTGATCTCTGTCTGTCAAATAAATAAATAAAAAATCTTTAAAAAAAAAATCTCCCAACAAACAAGAACCCAGGGCCAGATGGCCTCCCAAGGGAATTCTACCAAACATTTAGAGAAAAATGAATTCCTATTCTCCTATTCCAAAGAATAACAATGGAAGTAAAACTTCCAAACTCGTCTTATGAGGCCAGCATTACCTTAATCCCAAAACCAGATAAAGACCCCATCAAAAAAGAGAATTACAGACCAATATCCCTGATGAACATGAATGCAAATACTCTTACCAAAATACTAGCCAATAGGATCCAACAGTACATTAAAAGGATTATTCACCATGACCAGGTGGGATTTATTCTGGGGATGCAAGGTTGGTTCAACATCCACAAATCAATGTGATACAATACAATAATAAAAGAAAGAACAAGAAACATATGATACTCTCAATAGATGCTGAAAAAGCATTTGACAAAGTACACCATTCTTCCTTGATCAAAATATTCACAGCATAGGGATAGAGGGTATATACCTCAATATCATCAAAGCCATCTATGAAAAATTCACAGCGAATACCATTCTCAATGGGGAATAATTGAAAGATTTTCCCCGAAGGTAAGGAATGTGGCAGGGCTATCCACTATCACCACTGCTATTCAACAGAGTACTAGAAGTCCTAGCTTCAACAATCAGACAACAAAAGGAAATGAAAGGCATCTGAATTGGCAAAGAAGGCAAGGAGAAGAACTCTCCCGCTTTGCAGATTATATGATACTTTATGTGGAAAACCCAAAAGCCCCTGCTAGAACTCATATAGGAATTCAGTAAACTGTCAGGATATAAAATCGATGCACAGAAATCTGTTGCATTTCTTTACACCAACAGCAGGACAGAAGAAAGATGAATTAAGGAGTTGATCCCATTTAAAATTGCACCCAAAACCATAAGATACCTAGGACTAAACCTAAACAAAGAGGCAAAAAATATATACTCAGAAAACTATAAAGTACTCATGAAAGAAATTGAGGAACTCACAAAGAAATGGAAAAACGTTCCATGCTCATGGATCGAAAGAACAAATATTGTGAAAATGTCTATACTACCTAGAACAATCTACACATTTAATGCAATCCCTATCAAAATGCCATTGACTTTTTTCAAAGAAATGGAACAAATAATACTAAAATTTATATGGGACCAGGAAAGACCTCGAATAGCCAGAGGAATATTGAAAAAGAAAACCAAAGTTGGTGGCATCACAATTCCGGACTTCAAGCTCTATTACAAAGCTGTAATCTACCAATCATCAAGACACTATGGTACTGGCACAAAAACAGACACATAGATCAATGGAATAGAATAGAGAGCCCAGAAATGGACCCTCAATTCTATGGCCAACTAAGCTTCGACAAAGCAAGAAAGAATGTCCAATGGGAAAAAGACAGCCTCTTCAACAAATGGTGTTAGGAAAATTGGACAACCACATGCAGAAGAATGAAACTGGGCCATTACCTTACACCACACACAAGAATAGACTCAAAATGGATGAAAAACCTCCATGTGAGACAGGAATTCATCAAAATCCTTGAGAACACAGACAGCAACCTCTTTGACCTCAGCCAGGGTAAGTTCTTCCTAGAAACATCGCCAAAGCAAGGGAAGCAAGGGCAAAAATGAACTCTTGGGACTTCATCAAGATCAAAAGCTTTTGCACAGCAAAGGAAACAGTCAACAAAACCAAAAGACAACCGACAGAATGGGAGAAGATATTTGCAAATGACCTACCATATAAAGGGCTAGTATCCAAAATCTATAAAGAACTTATCAAACTCAACACCCAAAGCACAAATAATCCAATCAAGAAATGGGCAGAGGACATGAACAGACATTTCTGCAAAGAAGACATCCAAGTGGCCAAAAAGACACATGAAGAAGTGCTCAATATCCCTTGGGATCAGAGAAATACAAATCAAAGCCACAGTGACATACCACCTCACACCAGTGAGAATGGCTAAAAGTAACCAGTAAGGAAATGACAGGTGTTGGCGAGGATGCAGAGAAAGGGGAACTCTCCTACATTTTTGGTTGGAATGCCAGCTGGTGCAGCTACTCTGGAAAACAATATAGAGGCTCCTCAAAAAGTTGAAAATAGAGCTACCCTATGACCCAGCAATTGCACTACTGGGTATTTACCTTAAAGATACAAATGGAGTGATCCAAAGGGGCATGTGCACCCCAATGTTTATAGCAGCGATGTGCACAATATTCAAACTATGAAAAGAGCCTAGAAGTCCATCAATAGTTGAATGGACAAAGATTTGGTGTATACAATGGAATACTATGCAGCTATCAAAAAATGAAATCTTGCTGTTTGCGACAACTTGGATGGAACTAGAGGGTATTATGCTAAGTGAAACAAGGCAATCAGAGAAAGACAATTATCATATGATCTCTCTGATATGAGAAATTTGAGAGGCAGGGTGGGGGTGTGTGGAGGGAAGGTAGGGAGAAATGAAACAAGATGGAATGGGGAAGAAGACCAACCATAACAGACTCTTCATTTTAGGAAACAAACTGAGGGTTACTGGTTGGGGGGAGAGGGATAGAGTGACTGGGTTATGGACACTGGGAGCAGTATGTGTTATGTTGAGTGCTGTGAATTGTGTGAGGCTGATGATTCACAGACCTGTACCCCTGAAACAACTAATACATTATGTTAATAAAAAACAAAAAAAGCTGTAATAATAAATAAAGAATAATACTATATAATAGTAAAGGAGATAATCCAACAAGAAGGTACAACAATTGGGGCACCTGGGTGGCTCAGTGGGTTAAGCCACTGCCTTCAGCTCGGGTCATGATCCCAGGGTCCTGGGATCGAGCCCCCCACATCAGGCTTTCTGCTCAGCAGGGAGCCTGCTTTCCTTCCTCTCTCTGCCTGCCTCTCTGCCTACTTGTGATCTCTGTTTGTCAAATTAATAAATAAAATATTCAAAAAAAGGTACAACAATTGTAAATATTTATGCATCCAATATGGGAACACCCAGATACATAAAACCATTAAAAACAAAATAAAGGAACTAATCAATAGATTAATAGTAGGGAACTTTAACACCACACTTACATGGAAAGACACATGATCCAAACAGAAAATCAACAAGAAAATGGTGACATTGAATGACACATTGGAGCAGATGGATTTAACAGATATATTTGAGAACATTCTATCCTAAAGCAACAGAATGCCATTCTCTTCAAGTGTACATGGAACATTCTCCAAAAGAGATCACATATTAGACCACAAAACACATCTCAACAAATTCAAATAAAAATCGAGGTCCTACTGACCACAATGCTATGAAACTAAAAATCAACCACAAGAAAAAATACGGAAAGCACAAATATATGGAGGTTAAATAACATGATATCAAGCAATGAATATTTCAACCTGGAACTCAAAGAGGAAAGAAGAAAATACATGGAGAGAAATGAAGGTGAAAATACAACAGTCCACACTGGGTGTGGTGCAAAAACGATGAATTCTGTTATGCTGAAAAGAAATTTAAAAAAAAGAAAGAAAGAAAGAAAATACAACAGTCCAAAGCCTTTAGGATGCACCAAAAATGGTTCTAAGAGGGAAATGTATAGCAATACAGCAATACAATATCTCAATACAGGTAGAAAAATCTCAAATAAACAACCTAACTTTAGGCTTAAAGGAACTAGAAAAAGAAGAGCAAGCCAAAGGAGAAAACAGAAGGAAGGAGATAATAAAGATTAGAGCAGAAATCAATGACATAGAAACTAAAACAACAACAACACTTCAATGAAACCAGGAGCTGGTTCTTTGAAAAGATCACCAAAATTAATAAACAATTAGCTAGTCTCATCCAAAAAAAAAAAAAAAAAAAAAGAAAAGACTCAAGTAAATAAAATCAGAAATGAAAGAAGAGAAATACTGACCAACACCACAGAAATACAAAGGATTAGTACAGAATATTGGGAAAAATTATATGCCAAATATTGGAAAACCTAGAAGAAATGCATAAATTCTGGGGCACCTGGGTGACTCAGTGGGTTAAAACCTCTGCCTTCAGCTCAGGTCATGGTCCCAGGGTCCTTGGATCAAGCTCTGCATCAGGCTCTCTGCTTGTTGGGGAGCCTGCTTCCCTTCCTCTCTGCCTGCCTCTCTGCCTACTTGTGATCTCTGTCTGTCAAATAAATAAATAAAATCTCAAAAAAAAGAAATCCATAAACTCCTAGAAACAAAAAATGACTCAAAATTGAATCAGGAAGAAATAGAACAGTTGAACATTGGACAGACCAATTACCAAGAATGAAATTGAATCACTAACCAAAAATCTCCCAGCAGGAATGCCTGGGTGGCTCAGTCAGTTAAGCATCTGTCTTCAACTCAGGTCCTGTTCCCAGGGTTCTGGGATTGAGTCCCACATTGGGCTCCTTGCTCAGTGGGGACCATGCTTCCCCCTCTGCCTGCTGCTCCCCTGCTTCTGTGCTCTTTGCCTTTCTCTCTCTCTCTAACAAATAAATAAAATATTTTTTTAAAAATACCTCCCAGTAACTGGAAGAGATTACGCTGAGTGAAATAAGTCAAGCAGAGGGTCAATTACCATATGGTTTCACTTATTTGTGGAGCATAACAAATAACACGGAGGACATGGGGAGATGGAGAGGAGAAGGGAGTTGAGGGAAATTGGAAGGGGAGATGAACCATGAGAGACTATGGACTCTGAAAAACAATCTGAGAGTTTTGAAGGGGTGGGGGGTGGGAGGTTTGGGGAGCCAGGTGGTGGGTATTATGGAGGGCACATATTGCATGGAGCACTGGGTGTGGTGCATAAACAATGAATTCAATTACACTGAAAAGAAATAAAAAAAATACCTCCCAGTAAACAAAAGTCTAGGGCCAGATTTACTTCATAGGTAAAGTCTTCAAAATTTTATTTATTTATTTATTTATTTATTTATTTATTTATTTATCTATGAAATATTTTATTTCAGAGAGAGAGAGAACACAAGCCAGGAAAACACCAGCCTGAGGGAGAAACAGGATCCCCACTGAGCAAGGAGACCAACTCAGGACTCAGTCCCAGGGCCCTGGGATCGGGACCTGAGCTGAATGTAGAAACTTAACCAACTGAGCCACTCGGACATCCTGAATTTTTCCAAATATTTAAAGAAGGCTTAATAGCTCTCCTTCTCAAACTATTAAAAAAAAATAGAAGATGAAGGAAAATCTCAAAATTCATTCTATATGGCCAGTATCACTCTAATACCCAAACCAGATAAACAGACCAAAAATATATAGAGAAAAAGACAAGCCCATATCTCTGATGAACATACATGCAAAAATCCTCACCAAGATACTACCAAACTGCCTGCAACAATACATTAAAAAATTATACACCATGACCAAGTGGGATTTATTCCTGGGATGCAAGAGTAGTTTGATATTTGTAAAACAATCAACATAGTACGTCACATCAAAAAGAAGATGAAAAACATATAATCAATTCAATAGATGAAGAAAAAGCATTTCACAAAGTAAAGCATCCATCCATGATAAATACCCTGAACAACATAGGAACAGAAGGCACATACCTCAATGTAACAAAGACTTAATATGAAAAACACACAACTAACATGCTCAATGGTGAAAAACTAAAAGGTTTCTCCTATGATCAAGAACAAGACAAGGAAGTCTACTTTCACCAACTGTATCCAACCTTGTACTGGAAGTCCTAGACACAGCAATTTGACAACACAAAATAATAAAAGACATCCAAACTGTTAGGAAGAAGCAAAACTTTCACTATTTGCAGATGACATGAAACTTTATATAGAAAACTGAAAAAACACTCCACGAAAAAAATACTAGAACTAATAAATGAATTCAGTAAAATTCCGGGATACAAATATCAATGTCCAAAACCTATTGTGTTTCTATGCAGTAGTAATGAGGCAACAGAAAGAGAAAATTTTTAAAAATCCCATTTACAACTGGATGAATAATAATAAGATAAATACCTACTGATAAACTTAACCAAGAAGGTGAAAGACTTTTTTACTCTGAAAACTATAAAACATTGATGAAAGAAATTCAAGACAATACACAGAAATGGAAAGAAGCCAGCTAAGAACAGAGAGTCTAGGTGTCACCTTTCTGTTCCTGCCACTGTTTTCCTAGAACGGGTCCAACAAAAGGCAGAAGCATGGAAAGACCCTCCCTAGGCAGAACAGCATAGGTCTGTGCCATGGGAGCCCCTAAAATTTGGAGTTTTGAAATTCAGTTATGGGCCTAAGATAAAAATGCTCAGACACAGGCAGTGTGAACACAGATTTCTGATGGAAACCAGGGTGACAAGAGTGATTGATTACTCTTCTGTGAGGGCTCACCGAAGAGTGGGGGTGAGAATTTTCAGCTCTAGGACTAGAGAGTGGATTACTGCCATATTTATCCTGCCCATCAATGCTGAAAGCCTTCATGGTACAAAGGAGTGCCACCTAGTGGAGTCCAGAGCCCCTTACATGAAGACGTGCCTCCCTACATACTGGAGACACATTTCCAATAGGGCAAGTGCACATGAGAATCAGCACAGTGGGCGGGTGCCCCAGACGACCAGCACAAACAACTTGCTCTCACCAAGTTTACTGATCATAGAGGGCTTGCACAGCTTCAGCTTAAGGTAAAACAGTATATACCACTCTTTCTATTTTTATTCTTTAGTTTTTTTATCATTATTTAGTTAATTTCTTATTTTTCTTTTTTTTTCCATTTTTACAATTTTTATTTTTATATATATTTCATATATTTTTAATTTTTCCTTTCCTTTCCTTTTATTTTATTTTTATGCATACATATTTTTTCGTTCTATTTTGAGATCTAGTTTCTTTTAACAAAACCAAAGCACACACAAGATCTGTTTTGGGGGGGAGTTTTTTTTCGTTGTTGTTATTGATGTTTTTGTTGCTTTCTTCTTTTTTGTTCTTCATTTCATCTGGGACAAAATGACAAAATGGAGAGATTCACCCCCAAAAAAAGACAAGAGGTAGTACTCACAGCCAGGGATTTAATCAGCCCAGATATAAATAAGATGTCTGAACTGAACTAGAATATACAACAATAATTATAAACATACTAACTGGGATTGAAGAAAGCACAGAGGACACTAAAGAATCCCTTACTGTAGAGATAAAATAACTAAAATCTAGTCAGGCCAAAATTTAAAATGTTATTACTGAGATACAGTACCAAGTGGAGGCCATAATTATGACCATGAATGAAGCAGAAGAATCAGTGACATAGAAGATAAAATGATGGAAAGTAATGAAGGTGGAAAGAAGAGGAAAAGGAAACTATTAGATCATGAAGGTAGACTTTAGAAACTCAGTAATATCATAAAGCAAAACCACATCTGTATTATAGGAGTCCAAGAAGATGAAGAGCAGGAGAAAGGGGAAGAAGGCTTCTTTGAACAAATTATAGTTGAGAACTTTCCTAATCTGGGGAAGGAAACAGACATTCAAGTACAAGAGTCACAATGAATTCTCTAAAAAAAAAAAGAAAACAAAACAAAAACTAAGTCAACACATCCACATGTTATAGTGAAGATTGCAAATTACAAAGATAAAGAGAAAACCCTGAAAGCAGCTTGGGACAAGACATCCTTAACCCACAAGCGTAGAAACATAAGGTTGGCAACAGACCTATCCATAGAGACCTGGCAGACCAGGAAAGACTGGGACGATATATTCAACATGCCAAATAGGAAAAAAATGTGCAGCCAATAATACTTTATCCAGCAAGGCTGTCATTCAGAATAGAAAGAGAGATAAACAGATTCCATGATGAACAAAAACAATAGGAATTGGTGAACACTAAGCCAGCCCTGTAAGAAATACTAAAGGGACTCCTTTGAGTGGGAAGAAAGCCCAAAAGTAACAAACACCAGAAAGGAACAGAGACAATCTAAAGGAACAGTGAATTTACAGGTAATACAATGGCACTAAGTTCATATCTTTCAATAATTACTCTAAATATAAAAAGACTAAATGCCCCAATCAAAAGACATAGGGCATCAGAACAGATTTAAAAAAAAAAAACCATCGATATGCTGCTTATAAGAGACTCATTTTAGACCCAAAGGCAATGCCAGATTGAAAGTGAGGGGGTGAGTGAAATAAGTCAAGCAGAGAGAGTCAATTATCATATGGTTTCACTTATTTGCAGAGCATAACAAATAACACGGAGGACATGGGGAGATGGAGAGGAGAAGGGAGTTGAGGGAAATTGGGGGGGGAGATGAACCATAAGAGACTATGGACTCTGAAAAATAACCTGAGGGTTTTGAAGGGGCGGGGGGTGGGAGGTTGGGGGAGCCTGGTGGTGGGTATTATGGAGGGCACACATTGCATGGAGCACTGGGTGTGGTGTAAAACTATGAATTCTGTTACGCTGAAAAGAAATTTAAAACATTTAAAAAAAAAGAAAGTGAGGGGGTGGAAAACTATTATCATGTTATTGGACATCAAAACAAAGTTGGAGTAGCCATCCCTATATCAAACTAGATTTTAAACAGAAAACTGTAATAAGAGATCCAGTAGGACACCGTATCATAATAAAGGAGTCTATCCAACAAGGAGATCTAACTATTGTAAATATTTACACTCCTAATATGGAAATTCCCAAATATATAAACCAATCAATAACAAGTGTAAAGAAACTCATTGATAATAATATTGATAATAATAATTGCTAATAGTACAATAATAGTAAGGGACTTTAACACCACACTCACAACAATGGACAGATCATCTAAGCAGAAGATCAACAAAGAAACGGGTTTTCAATGACACACTGGACCACATGGACTTCACAGATACATTCAGAGCATTTCATCCTAAAACATCAGAAAACACATTCTTTTCAACTGCACATGGAACATTCACCAGGAAAGATCACATACTGGGTGACAAATCAGGACTCAAATGGTACAAGAAGACTGAGTTTATGCCATACATATACTCAGACTACAATGGTATGAAATATAAAGTCAACCACAGGAAAATTTTTCAAAAGTCCACAAATGCATGGAGGTTAAAAAACATTCCACCAAAGAATAAATGGGTCAATCAGGAAGTTAAAGAAGAATTTAAAATATATATGAAGGAAAGTGAAAATGAAAACATGGCAGTTCAAAACCTTTGGGATGCAACAAAGGCAGTCCTAAGAGGGAATTATATAGCAATACAAGCCCTCCTCAAGAAATAAGGAAAGTCTCAAATACACAACTTAATCTTACACCTAAAGAAGTTTGTAAAAGAATAGCAAATAAAGCCTAAATGCAGCAGGAGAAGAGAAATAACAAAGATTAGTGCAGAAATCAATGATAGAGAAATCAAGAAAACAGTAGAACAGATCAATGAAAATACAAGTTGGTTCTTAGAATTAACAAGATTGGTAAACCCCTAGCCACACTCATCAAAAAGAAAAAAGACTCAAAAAATTAAAAGCATCAATGAAAGAGGCAAGATCACAACAAACATCAAAGATATACAAACAATTATAAGAGAATATTATGAGTAATTATATGCCAACAAGTTAGGCAATCTGGAAGGAATGGATATATTACTAGAAACATATAAAGTCCCAAAACTGAACAGGAAGAAATAGAAAACTTGAACAGAATAATGAGCAAAGAAATTGAATCCATAATCAAAAATCTCCCAACAAATAAACGTCCACACATGGGGGTGCCTGGGTGGCTTAGTCATCGGACATCCAACTCTTGATTTCAGCTCAGGTCATGATCTTAGAGTCTTGAGATTGAGCCCTATGTCCAACTCCATGCTCATCAGAGAGTCTTGTCCTCTCTCTTCCTCTCCATCTGCACCTCCCACTGCTGCTAAAAACACTGGGGTGCACGTACCCCTTTGAATCTCTATGTTTGTATCTTTGGATAAATAAGAAGTAGTGCAATTGTTGGGGAGTGGGGTAATTCTATTTTTGACTTTTTGAAGAAGCTCCATGCTCTTTTCCAGAGTGGCTGTACCGCTTTGCATTCCCACCAATTGTATAAGAGCCTTCCCCTTACTCTGTATCCTTGCCAACATCTCTTGTTTCCTGAGTTGTTAATTTTGGCCATTCTGACTGGTGTGAAGGGGTATCTTATTGTAGTTTTGATTTGTATTTCCCAGATGCCATAATATGTTGAGAATATTTTTCACATGTCTGTTATCCATTTGCATGTCTTCTTTGGAGAAATGTCTGTTCATGGTTTTGGCCCATTTCTTGACTGGATTTATTTGTTTTTGTTTTTAGGGTGCTGAGTTTGGTAAGTTCTTTATAAATTTTGGATACTAGCCCTTTATCTGTTAAGACATTTGCAAATATTTTCTCTTATTCCATAGGTTGCCTTTTAGTTTTATTGACTATATCCTTTGCTGTGCAAAAGTTTTTATCTTGATGAAGACCCAATAGTTCATTTTTGCTTTTGTTTCTGTATGGTGTATGAAAGTTGTCCAGTTTCATTCTTCTGCACGTAGCTGTCCAATTTTCCCAACACCATTTGTGGAAGAGACTGTCTTTTTTCCCATTGGATATTCATCCCTGTTTTGTTGAAGATTCATTGACCATAGAGCTGAGGGTCCATATCTGGGTTTTCTATTCTGGTCCACAGATCTATGTGTCCACTTTAGTGCCCAAATCATACTGTCTTGCTGATTACAGCTTTATAATATAATTGGAAGTCCAGAATTGTGATGCCTCCAGCTTTGGATTTCTTTTTCAAGGTTGCTTTGGCTTTATGGAGTCTTTTCTGACTCCATACAAATGTTAGGATTTTTTGTTCCACCTCTGTGAAAAATGCTGGTGGCATTTTGATAAGGAATGCATTGAGTGCATAGATTGCTTTGGGTAGCATAGACATTTTACAATATTTTTTCCTCCAATCCATGAGCATGAACTGTTTTTCCATCTCTTGGTGTCTTCCTCAATTTCTTTCATAAGTCTTTTATAGTTTTCAGGGTCCTTAAGCTCCTTTACCCCTGTGCTTAGGTTTATACCTAGGTATCTTATGATTTTTGGTACAATTTTAAATGGGAACAATTTTCCAAAGTGGCTGCACCAATCTGCATTCCCACCAACAGTGTAAGAGGGTTCCCCTTTCTCCACATCCTCTCCAACATTTGTTGTTTCTTGCTTGTTAATTTTTGCCATTCTAACTGGTGGTATCTCAATGTGGTTTTGATTTTAGTTTTCCTGATGGCTAATAATGATGAACATTTCTTCATGTGTCTTCTAGTCATTTGTATGTCTTCATTGGGGAAGTGTCTGTTCATGCCTTCTGTCCATTTTTTGACTTTATTATCTGTTTTTGGTGTGTAAACACATGAACAGAATATTTCTCAGCCATCAGAAAGGATGAAGACCCAACTTTTGCATCAACATGAATGGGACTGGAGAAGATCAAGCCAAGTGAAATAAGTCAAGCAGAGAAAGTCAATTATCAAATTGTTTCACTTACATTTGGAGCATAAGGAATAACATGGACAACATTAGGAGAAGAAAAAGAAAAGTGAATTGGTGGAAATCAGAGGAGGAGAAAATCACAAGAGACTGTAGACTCCAAGAAACAATCTGACGGTTTTAGAGTGTAGCAGGTTGGAGGGATGGGTGAACATGGTGGTGTGTATAAGGAGGGCACATATTGCATGGAGCACTGATAGTTACATGTAAACAATGAATCTTGGAGCACTCCAGCAAAAACTAATAATGTATTATATGGTGATTACCATAACACAATTTTTTAAATAATAAAAATAAATGGGCATCACGTTGCCTGATTCCAAGCTCTACTACAAAGCTGTGATCACCAAGACAGCATGGTACTGGCATAAAAACAGATCCATAGATCAGTGGAAAAGAGTATAGCCCAGATATGGACCCTCAACTCTATGGTCAAATAATCTTCGAGAAAGCAGGAAAAAATATCCAGTAGAAAAAAGACAGTGTCTTCAATAAATGGTGCTGGGAAAATTGGACAGCTATATGAAGAAGAATGAAACTTGACCATTCTCTTACACCATCACAAAGATAAACTCGAAATGGATAAAAGGACCTCAACGTGAGGCAGGAATCCATCAGTATCCTAGAGGAGAACATGGGCAGAACCTCTTCAACATTGGCCACAGCAACTTCTTTCAGGATATGTCTCCAAAGGCAAAGGAAACAAAAGCAAAAATGCATTTTTGAGACTTCATCAACTCAAAAGCTTCTGCACAGCAAAGGAAACAGTCAACAAATCAAAGAGGCAACCACGGAATGGGAGAAGATATTCGCAAATGACAGTACAGACAAAAGGCTGATGTACAGGATCTATCAAGAACTTCTCAAACTCAACACACACAAAACACATAATTGTGTCAAAAAATGGGCAGATGACATGAACAGACACTTCTCCAATGAAGACATACAAATGGCTATCAGACACATGAAACAATGTTCATCATCACTAGCCATCAGGGAGATTCAAATTAAAACCACATTGAGATACCACCTCACACCAGTTAGAATGGTCAAATTTAACAAGACAGGAAACAACGTGTGTTGGAAAGGATGTGGAGAAAGTGGACCCTCTTACACTGTTGGTGGGAATGCAAGTTGGCGCAGCCACTTTGGAGAACAGTGTGGAGATTCCTTAAGAAATTAAAAATAGAGTTTCCTGATGACCCTGCAATTGCACTACTGGTTATTTACCCCAAAGATACAGGTGTAGTGAAAAGAAGGGCCATCTGTACCCCAATCCTCATAGCAGCAATGGCCACGGTCACCAAACTCTGGAAAGAACCAAGATGCCCTTCAATGGACGAATGAATAAGGAAGATGTGGTCCATACTCACTATGGAGTGTTATGCCTCCATCAGAAAGGATGAATACCCAACTTTTGTATCAACATGGACAGGACTGGAAGAGATTATGTTGAGTGAAATAAGTCAAGCAGAGAGAGTCAATTATCATATGGTTTCACTTATTTGTGGAGCATAAGAAATAACACAGAGGACATGGGGAGATGGAGAGGAGAAGGGAGTTGGGGGAAATTGGAAGGGAAGATGAACCATGAGAGACTATGGACTCTGAAAAACAATCTGAGAGTTTTGGAGGGGTGGGGAATGGGATGTTGAGTGAGCCTGGTGGTGGGTATCATGAAGGGCACGTATTGCATTGAACACTGGGTTAGGTACATAAACAATGAATTCTGGTACTGAAAAGAAATTTTAAAAATAAATTAATTAATTAAAAATAAAATAAAATAAATGGGAACAATTTTGTAAGTGTATAGAAATGCAGACTTTTGTGCTTTGATTTTATATCCTGCGACTTTGCTGAATTCTTGTATCACTTCTACCCATTTTTTGGTGGAGGCTTTCAGGTTTCCTACATAGTGTATCATGTCATCTGTGAAAGTGAAAGATTGATTTATTTGCCAATTTTGATGCTTTTTATTTCTTTTTGTTGTCTGACTGCTGAGGCTTGGACTTCCAATACAATGTGGTGAGAGTGGACATCCCTGTTGTGTTTGTGACTTAGGGTAATGCTCTCAGTTTTTCCCTATTGAGAATGATATTCACTCTGGGTCTTTCATACTTGGCTTCTATGATGTTGGGGTATGTTATGTTCCATCTATCCCTACATGTCTGAGGGGTTTTATCCAGAAAGGAGGCTGTATTTTAACATTAGCTTTTTGTGCATTTATTGATAGGATCTTATGTTTCTTGTCCTTTCTTTTATTAATGTGGTTTATCATGTTGTTATATTTGTGGATCTTGAACCAACTCAGCAGCCCAGGAATAAATCCCACTGGTCATGGTGAATAATCCTTTTAATGTACTATTGGATCTCATCAGCTAGTACCTTGGTGAGAATTTTTACATCCAAATTCATCAGGGATATTGGTCTGTAATTCTCCTTTTTAGTGAGGTCTTTTTCCCATTTGGGGATTGAGGTAATGCTGGACTCATAGAATGAGTTTGGAAGTTTTCCTTCAATTTCTAATTTTTGGAAGAGACTCAGAAGAATAGGTATTAATTTTTCTTTAAATATTTGGTAGAATTGTCCTGGGAAGCCATCTGGTACTAGGCCCTTATTTGGGGGGATATATTTGATTACTGATTCAATTTCTTTGCTGGTTATTGGTCTGCTCAAATTTTGTATTTCTTCCTGTCTTAGGAGAATATACACTTCTAGGAATGCATCTATGTCTTCCAGATTACCTAATTTGTTGGTATATAATTGCTCAAAATATTCTCTTATAATCTTTTGCATTTATTCAGTGTTGGTTGTGATCTCTGTTCTTTCACTGATGATTTTGGGTCCTTCTCTTTTCCTTTTGAGAAGTCTGGCTAGGAGTTTATCAATCTTATTAATTATTTCAAAGAACCAACTCTTAGTTTCACTGATCTCTTCTACTGTTTTCTTGATTTCTATCTCATTGTTTATTGCTCTAATCTTCATTATTTCTCTTCTCTTGCTACATTTAGGTTTATTTGCTCTTCTTTTTCCAACTTCTTTAGGTATAAGATTAGGTTGTATATTTGAGACGTTTCTTGTTTCTTGAGGAAGGTTTGTATTGCTATATACTTCCCTCTTGGGACTTCCTTTGCTGCATCCCAAAGGTTTTGAACTGTCATGTTCTCATTTTTCCATTTGTTTTTTAAGTCTTTAATTTCCTGGTTGACCCATTCATTTTTTAGTGGGATATTCTTTAACCCTCATGTATTTTTGGTCCTTCCAAATTTCTTTTTGTGGTTGACTTCAAGTTTCATTGTTTTGTGGTCTGAAAATATGCATGGTATGATCTCAATCTTTTTATACAGGTAAGTCCTGGTTTCTGACCGAGTATGTGATCTTTTCTGGAGAATGTTCCCTGTGAATTTGAAAAGAATATGTTTTCTGGTGCTTTAGGATAAAATTCTCTGATTATTTCTGCGATGTCCATGTTGTCCAATGTGTCATTCAAAGCCCTTGTTTCCTTATTGATCTTCTGCTTAGTTGATCTGTCCATTTGTATGAGTATGGTGTTAATTTCCCCTACTATTATTGTATTATCATCAATGAGTTTCTTTAGGTTTCTTACTAATTGGTTTATGTATTTAGGTGCTTCCAAGTTAGGGACATAAATGTTTATAATTGTTAGATACTCTTGTTTGATAGACCCCTTTATTCTGATGCAGTGTCCTTCTTCATCTCTTATAGTCTTTGGTCAAAATCTAATTTGGTTGTTATAAGCATGGCTTCTACAGTTTTCTTTTGATGTCCATTATAATAAATGGTTCTCTAGCCCCTCACTTTCAATCTGGAAGTGTATTGGGTCTAAAATGAGTCTCTCATAAACAGTGTATTGATGGGTCTTGTTGTTCTGTCATTCTGAAATCCTATGTCTTTTGATTGGAATATTTAGTCCATTTATATTCAGAGTAATTATTGAAAGATATGAACTTAGTGCCATGGTATATAATGTCACTGTTCCATTAGATTGTCTCTGTTCCTTTCTGGTGTTTGTTACTTTTGGGGTCTCTCTCCACTGAAAGGATTCCCTTTAGTATTTCTTGCAGGGCTGGTTTATTGTTCACAAATTCCTTTAGAGTTTTATTTTTGTTTTGTTTTATTTTGTCTTTGTCCTAGGAACTCTTTTACTTTTCTTCTATTCTGAATGACAGCCATGATGGATAAAGTTTTCTGGCCTTACTATTTTTTTTCCTACTGAGCATGCTTAATATATCATGCCAGTCCTTCCTGCCTGCCAGGTCTGTGCAGACTGGTCTCCTGCTAAACTTACGTGTCTACCCTTGTGGGTTAGATACCTCTGTCCTGAGCTTCTTTCATTATTTTCTCTTTATCTTTGTAATTTGCAAGCTTCACTATAATATGTCGAGGTGTTGATCTATTTTTGTTGCTTTTGAGGGGGGTATTCTGTGACCTTGGAGTTGAATATCTGTTTCCTTCCCCAGATTAGGGAACTTCTCAGCTATAATTTGTTCAAATAAACCTGCTCCTCTGCTCCTCACCTTCTGGGACTCCTGTAATTTGGAGTCTAGCAGTATATTGGAATTCCTGAGTTCCCTCATCTACCATCATGATCTATTGGTTTTCTTTCCCTCTTCTTTTCATCTTCCTTATTTTACATCATTTTATCTTCTATATCACTGATTCTTTCTTCTGCTTCATTCATCCTCATTTCTATGGCTTCCACTTGGGAATGCATCTCTATAATAGCATTTTTACTTTTGGCCTGACCAGATTTTAGTTCTTTTATCTATACAGTAAGTGATTATCTAGTGTCTTCTCTGCTTTTTCAAGCCCAACTAGTATGTTTATAATTTTTGTAAATTCTAGTTCAGACATCTTATTAATATCCATATTGATAAAATCCTTGGTAGTACTATTTCCTCTTCATACTTGGGGGTGAATGTCTCCATATTGTCATTTTTTCTGAAAAGAAAGGAAGGGGAAAAAGGAAAAAACAACAAGAACAACAACTTCAGGAAGTGTTTCTGGTGTATCCTATGTACACTCTGCAGGCTGCATTTTTGCTGTTCTTTCCCATTGGTCTGTCCTCTACAGAGTTCCTCCTTGCTTGTAGTGGGATATTTACCTAGGTGTGCTTTGATTTGTTTGTTAAGATAAGCCTGGAAAAGAAAAAAGAAAAGAAAAAAACTGATCCAAAACAAGAGAAAAGGAAAAGGAACAAAAATGCAAACAAACAGATGAACAAAAACTATAAGCCTGATTCCAAAGAATAAGAAAGAAAGAAGGAAAATAGAGTAAGGAAAGGAGAAAAGAGAAAAAAAAATAAGAAGCCTCATCTGAAAAAGAATAGAAGGACACAAACAAGCCAACAAATAAATAAAAAATTATTTTTTATACCTAAAAAAGGGGGAAAGTATATATATATATATATATATATATATATATATAACAAAAGATAAAAAATAAAAGCTAAGAAATAAAAAATTTTTAAATGAAAAAAAAAGAAGGAAAAAGGTAGCAAGTCTGGTCCTATTTGCACCAGAAGCTGAGGTTTTAGAACGTTCTTTAATTGGTAAACTTGGTACATGGAGGACATCTTTGTTGATCTTCTGAGGGAGAGGCTTGCTGGGCTGGCTCACAAGCTGACTTGCCTTTTTACAGATGTTCTTGCCAGATGCAGGGGTTGGAGGTTAGTGTAGGGGACTCTATTCTGCACTGGAGGCACTTTGTTTCTCTCTGAAGTCCTATTGCGCTGGTAGGTGGGGAAAAGGAAGGGTGGTGGAGGAGGAAGAATATGGTGCACCCTCCTTCTTGTTCCTGGGGAGGGGAATTCTTGGCCTTCACTGCAGGAGGTCCTCACAGAAAAATGAACAATCTCCCATGTCCTGGGCGTTTGTCAGTTCCCTGCCCCTCACCTGTCTATTCCCAGGCCCTTGGCACACCTGGTGCCACAGATTTCCTGTATTTTAACTCTGATGGGTAACTGGGATTCAAAACTCCAAGGTTTTTTAAAATGATTTTATTTATTTATTTGAGATAGAGAGAGAGCACAAGAGAGTGACAGCGCAAGAAACAGGGAAGGGCAGATAGAGAGAGAGAAGCAGACTCCCTATTGAGCAAAGAACCAGACATGGGGCTCCATTCAAGCCCCCTGAGATCATGACCTGAGCTGAAGGCAGATGCTTAACCAACTGAGCCACCCAGGCACCCCACAAAACTCCAAGTTTTAAAAAGGCCTGACAAAGTGTGAACCCACTTCCTTCCCCCAGAGGAGAGCCACAATTCGTGCCCAGCACTGTCTTGTACCAGAAAAACAGTTGCCCAGCTTGTGCATGGAGGCTAGAGTTTATTACAACACTCAGTGAAAAGCTGGAATGAGGTTATCAGGTGTCTGCTCATGACTCAGTCCTCTATTCCATTCTGTCCCAGAAAAATAGTCACACAGATGCTTGAATCTGTTGCGGCAGACAGCGAAATCAGTGACCAGATTACCTGAGTTTGCCTGTGTCTCTGCTCTCTGGTCAGTTCTGTCCCAGAAAAGCAGACAGAGGGTTAAGCCTATTGAGGCTTTCAGCAAAAAGCTGTTAAGAGGTTTTCTGCCCTGTATGCACCCTTATAACTCTATTCTTGAGTACCACTCAATGGCTCCCAGCTGGGCTTTTGTCCTTGGAGAGGCAAAATACACTCTCCCAAATATACTCCAGGAAGGGGAGCAATCTTTCCCAGTGTGACCCAGGAAATCTCCTCACCACAGCTTATTATGCAATCCCTAACCTCGGTGCTCTCTCCCATTCTCTCCCTCTTCCTGACTTTGCTCCTCAAAAAGGGCTCCAACCGCTTTACAGCTGCATGGCTGAGCTCTCCCCCAAATCATGGCTCTGGACCTCATATATGCCACATTCTCTCCCTCCAACTGTGCAGATTATTTTCTTAATCCTGACATCATATTCCTAGTTGTTCAAAACAGTTGGATGTTGATCTAGCTGTGTTCAGGGGACATGGCAAGCTCAGGGACCCCCACTATTCTGCCATCTTAACTCTGCACCTTTCTGAGGGTTTTATTACAAGTGGATGCTGTACTTTTCAAATGCTATTTCTGCATCTACTGTGGGGATCATATGGCTCATCATTTCTTTTATCAATGTGGTGTTTCACGTTAATTGATTTGCTAATATAGAACCACCCTGCAGACCAAGAATAAATCCTACTTGATTGTGGGGTCATTGGAATAATTCTTTTAATGTATTGTTGGATTTTATTTGTTAGTATCTTGAGAATTTTTGCATTCATGTTCATCAAGGATACTAGTCTGTGATTCTTTTTTTTAATGGGATCATTGGTTTTGGAATCAAGGTAGTGCTGGCCTTATAGAAGAAGTGTGGAAGTTTTCCTTCCATTTCTATTTTTGTAAATATTTTATTTATCTATTTGACAGAGAGAGAGATCACAAGGAGGCAGAGAGACAGGCAGAGAGAGAAGGGGAAGCAGGCTCCCTGCCGAGCAGAGAGCCTCACATGGGGCTAGATCCCAGAACCCAGAGATCATGACCTGAGCTGAAAGCAGAGACCTAACCCACTGAGCCACCCAGGCACCACATTTCTATTTTTTTTTTTAACAGTTTAGGAAGAATAGGTATTCTTTAAATGTCTGGTAGAATTCCCCTGGGAAACCATCTGCCCTGGGCTTATGTTTGTTGGGAGGTTTTTTTTTTTTTCAGCAGCATATTACAATTATGTTTATTGAAAAGTTGATAATATTGATTTAATATTCGATGGTAATTATTGATTTAATATTCGATGGTTTGTGCAAACTTGCTTACTTAAAAAAAGGTAAATTAACTGTTGAGTAACTCAGATACAGCAAAAGGACAGAGAATTAGTATAACTAGAGCTTGCCTTTTCATGACTCTCTATGGGAAAGTTTTTATAATTTCTCTGTTCTTCTCTGCCTCAGTTTCCAATGCCCCACCCCCTGTGTCTGCAGATAGCTAAACATTGTAGGGGAAGTTTGGATTTGGAATTGCAGAGACTCTAAGGCAGTCATACCCAGGCCATAGGGCACATCAGCAGAGCCTGTGGGGCTTTTTATTTTATTTTTTTTATCTTTTAATTTTTTTAATTTTAAAAAAAAATTTATTTTTTTATTAACATGTAATGTATTATTAGTCCCAGGGGTACAGGTCTGTGAATCACCAGGTTTGCACACTTCACAACACTCACCATAGTACATACCTTCCCCAATGTCCATAACCCAACCATCCTCTCCCTACCCCCCTCCCCCAGGCAACCCTCATTTTGTTTTGTGAGATTAAGAGTCTCTTATGGTTTGTCTCCCTCCCAATCCCATCTTGTTTCATTTATTCCTCTCCTACCTCCCCCAAAGCTCCCACGTTACCTCTCAAATTCCTCATATCAGGGAGATCATATGATAATTGTCTTTCTCTGATTGACTTATTTTGCTCAGCATAATACCATCTAGTTCCATCCGCATCACCACAAATGGCAAGATTTCATTTCTTTTGATGGCTGCATAGAATTCCATTGTATATATATACCACTTCTTTATCCATTCATCTGTTGATGAACATTTATATTCTTTCCATAGTTTGGCTATTGTGGACATTGCTGCTATAAACATTCGGGTGCACATGCCCCTTTGGATCACTACATTTGTATCTTTAGGGTAAATACCCAGTAGTGTGATTGCTGGGTTGTAGGGTAGCTCTATTTTCAAATTTTTGAGGAACCTCCATTCTGTTTTCCAGAGTGGCTGCACCAGCTTACGTTATACTAACAGTGTAGGAGGGTTCCCCTTTCTCCCCATGGGCACCAGCATCTTTCATTTCCTGACTTAATTTTAGCCAGTCTGACTGGTGTGAGGTGATATCTCATTGTGGTTTTGATTTGTATTTCCCTGATGCCATGATGTGGAATACTTTTTCATGTGTCTGTTGGCCATATGGATGTCTTCTTTGCAAAAATGTCAGTTCATGTCCTCTGAACTGTTAACTGTTTCTTGATTGGATTATTTGTTCTTGATTAGATTATTTGTTCTTTGGGTGTTGAGTTTGATATGTTCTTTATAGATTTTGGATACTGGCCCTTTATCTCATATGTCGTTTGCAAATATGTTCTCCCATTCTGTCAGTTGTCTTTTGGTTTTGTTAACTATTTCCTTTGCTGTGCAAAAGCTTTTGATCTTGATGAAGTCCCAATAGTTCATTTTTGCCCTTGCTTCCCTTGCCTTTGGCAATGTGTCTAGGAAGAAGTTCATATTTCTGAGGTCAGAGAGGTTGCTGCCTGTGTTTTCCTCAATTTGACAGATCCCTGTCTCACATTGAGGTCTTTCATCCATTTTGAGTCTATTTTTGTGTGTGGTGTAAGGAAATGGTCCAGTTTCATTCTTCTGCATGTGGCTTCCCAATTTTCCCAAAACAATTTGTTGAAGAGATGGTCTTTTTTTCCACTGGATATCCTTTCCTGCTTTGTCGAAGATTGACCATAGAGTTGAGGGTCCATTTCTGGGATCTCTTGAGAGATTCCTGCCTTGATGATGACAGCTTTGTAATAGAGCTTGAAGTCTCAATTCTGATGCCACCAACTTTGGCTTTCTTTTTCAACATTCCCCTGGTATTCAAAGTCTTTTCTGGTTCCATATAAATTTTAGGATTATTTGTTCCATTACTTTGAAAAAAGTTGATGGGATTTTGATAAGGATTGCATTAAATATGTAGCTTGCTTTAGGTAGCATAGACATTTCACAATATTTCTTCTTCCATGATCATGTAAAGTTTTTCCATTTCTTTGTGTCTTCCTCAATTTCTTTCATGAGTACTTTATAGTTTTCTGAGTACAGATTCTTTGTCTCTTTGGTTAGGTTTATTCCTAGGTATCTTACGGTTTTGAGTGCAGTTGTAAATGGGATTGATTCCTTAAATTTCTTTTGTCTTCTTGTTGGTGTATAGAAATGCAAGACTTCTGTGCATTGATTTTATATCCGGACACTTTACTGAATTCCTATACAAGTTCTAGCAGATTTGGAGTGGAATCTTTTGGGTTTTTCACATAAAGTATCATATCATCAGCAAAGAGTGAGAGTTTGACTTCTTATTTGCCAATTTGGATGCCTTGAATTTCTTTTTGTTGTCTGATTGCTGAGGCTAGGACTTCTTGTACTATGTTGAATAGCAGTGGTGATAGTGGACAGCCCTGCCGTGTTCCTGACCTTAGCGGAAAAGCTCTCAGTTTTTCTCCATTGAGAATGATATTTGCTGTGGGTTTTTCATAGATGGCTTTGATGATATTGAGATATGTACCCTTTATCCTTACACTTTGAAGAGTTTTGATCAAGAAAGGATGATGTACTTTGTCAAATGCTTTTTCAGCATCTATCAAGAGTATCATATGGTTCTTGTTCTTTCTTTTATTAATGTATCACATTGATTGATTTGTGGAGCATTGTGATTTGTGGAGCATTGCAAATCACATTGTGATTTGTTGAACCAGCTGGGAGATTTTATTACAGATTCAATTTCTCTACTAGTTATGGGCCTATTAAAATTTTCTGTTTCTTCCTGTTTCAGCCTTGGCAGTTTGTATGTTTCTAGGAATTTATCCATTTCTTCCAGATTGCCAAATTCATTGGCATATAATTTTTCATAATATTCTTTTATAATTGTTTGTATTTCTATGATGTCAGTTGTGATCTCTCCTCTCTCATTTGTGATTTTATTTGTATCCTTTCTCCTTTCTTTTTCATAAGTCTGTCTATGGGGTTATCAATGTTATTCGTTCTTTCAAAAGCCAGCTCCTGGGTGTGTTTTTTTTTTTTCTCCCGGATATTTGTTTGCTTGTTCCTACATCATTTATTTCTACTCCAGTGTTTATTATTTCCCTTCTTCTGCTGGCCTTAAAGTTCATTTGCTGTTCTTCTTCTAGTTCTTTTAGGGGTAAGTTTAGGTTGTGTAAGTGAGATTTTTCTGCTTCTTAAGGTAGGTCTGTATTACTAAATATTTCCCTCAACTCCGTTCTCCTCTCCATCTCCCTATGCCCTCCATGTAATTTATTATGCTCCACAAATAAGTGAAACCATATGATAATTGACTCTGTCTGCCTCACTTCTTTCACTTCCCTCTTATTATCACTTTTGTTGCATCCCAAAGATGTTGTACCATTGTGTTTTCATTATCATTTCCTTGTATATATTTCTTTATTGCTTCTTAAATTTCCTGGTTAAACCATTCACTCCTTAGAAGATGTTCATCACCCTCCATGTATTTGTGGTCTTTCCAAATTTGTTCTTGTGCTTGACTTCAAGTTTCATAGCATTGTCGTCAGAATAGATGCATGGTATGATTGCAGTCTTTTACTTTTTGAAGCCTTTTTGACCTAGGCGATTTGTTTCTGGAAAATGTTCGATGTGCACTTGAAAAGAATGTATAATCTGCTTTAGGATGAAATGTTCTGAATATATATGTTAAGTCCATCTAATCCAGTGTGTCATTCAGAGCCACTGTTTCCTTGGTGATCTTCTGCTTATGATCATGATTATGATTATATGATCAATCCATTGCTGTAAGTGTGTTATTAAAGTCCCCTATTATTATTGTATTATTATCAGTGAGCTCTTTTCTGTTTATTAGTTGTTTTATATATTTCGGTGCTTCCAAGTTGGGGGAATAAATGTTTATAATTGTTAGATCTTCTTATTGGATAGACACCCCTTTCTTATGATATGGTGCCCTTCCTTATCTCTTGTTGCAGACTTTGGATTAAAATCTCATTTGTCCAATTTAAGTATGGCTACTCTGTTTTTTTTTCTTTTTTTGACATCCATTAATATGATAGATGGTTCTCCATCCCCTCACTTTCAATCTGCAGGTGTTTATAGGTCAAAAATGAGTCTCACGTAGGCAGCATTCAGAAAGGTTTTTGTTTTTAATCCATCCTGACACCCTATGTATTTTGATTGGAGCATTTAGTCCATTTACATTCAGAGTAATTATTGATAGATATTAATTTAGTGCCATTTTATTACTTGTTGTGTCATGGTTTCCTGAGATTTTCTCTGTTCCTTTCTTTTCCATTCAGGGAGTCTCATTTAATATTCCTTGCAGGGCTAGTTTAGTGTTCCCAAACACCTTTAGTTTTTGTCTAGGAAACTATTTCTCCTTCTATTTTTTTTTATTTCATTTCAGCATAACAGAATTCATTGTTTATGCACCACACCCAGTGCTCCAGGCAATACGTGCCCTTCATAATACCCACCACCTGGTTTCCCCCAACCTCCCACCCCCCGCCCCTTCAAAACCCTCAGATTGTTTTTCAGAGTCCATAGTCTCTCATGGTTCATCTCCCCCTCCAATTTCCCTCAACTCCGTTCTCCTCTCCATCTCCCTATGCCCTCCATGTAATTTATTATGCTCCACAAATAAGTGAAACCATATGATAATTGACTCTGTCTGCCTCACTTCTTTCACTTAGCATAATCTCTTCCAGTCCTGTCCATGTTGCTACAAAAGTTGGGTATTCATACTTTCTGGTGGAGGCATAACACACCATAGTCAGTATGGACCACATCTTCTTTATCCATTTGCCCATTGAAGGGCATCTTGGTTCTTTCCAGAGTTTGGCGACCATGGCCATTGCTACTATGAAGATTGGGGTACAGATGGCCCTTCTTTTCACCACATCTGTATCTTTGGGGTAAATACCCAGTTGTGCAATTGCAGGGTCATAGGTAAGCTCTATTTTTAATTTCTTAAGGACTCTCCACACTGTTCTCCAAAGTGGGTGCACCAACTTGCATTCCCACCAACAGTGTAACAGGGTTCCCCTTTCCCCACATCCTCTCCAACACACGTTGTTTCCTGTCTTGCTAATTTTGGCCATTCTAACTGGTGTGAGGTGGTATCTCAATGTGGTTTTCATTTGAATCTCCCTGATGGCTAGTGATGATGAACATTTTTTCATGTGTCTGATAGCCATTTGTATGTCTTCATTAGAGAAGTGTCTGTTCATGTCTTCTGCCCATTTTTTGACATGATTATCTGTTTTGTGTGTTCTGAGTTTGAGAAGTTATTGATAGATCCTGGATATCAGCCTTTTGTCTGTACTGTTATTTGTGAATATCTTCTCCCATTCCGTGGGTTGCCTCTTTGTTTTGTTGACTGTTTCCTTTGCTATGCAGAAGCTTTTGATCTTGATGAAGTACCAAAAGTTCATTTTCACTTTTGTTTCCTTTGCCTTTGGAGACATATCTTGATAGAAGTTGCTATGGCAGATATCGAAGAGATTACTGCCTATGTTCTCCTCTAGGATTCTGATGGAATCCTGTCTCACATTGAGGTCCTTTATCCATTTCGAGTTTATCTTTGTGATGGTGTAAAAGAATGATCGAGTTTCATTCTTCTACATATAGCTGTCCAATATCCCCAGCACCATTTATTGAAGAGACTGTTTTTTTTCCACTGGATATTTTTTCCTGCTTTGTCGAAGATTATTTGACCATAGAGTTGAGGGTCCATTTCTGGGCTCTCTACTCTGTTCCACTGGTCTATGTGTCTGTTTTGATGCCAGTACCATGCTATCTTGGTGATCTCAGCTTTGTAGTAAAACTTGAAATCAGGTAACGTGATGCCCCCAGTTTTGTTTTTCTTTTTCAACATTTCCTTAGCAATTCAGGGTCTCTTCTGATTTCATAGAAATGTTTGTATTAGTTGCTCAAGCTCTTTGAAAAATACCAGTGGAATTTTGATCAGAATGGCATTAAAAGTATAGATTGCTCTAGGCAATATAGACATTTTAACAATGTTTATTCCTCCAATCCAAGAGCATGGAATGGTGTTCCATCTTTTTGTGTCTTCAATTTCTTTCACGAGTGTTCTGTATTTCCTCGAGTACAGATCTTTTACCTCTTTGGTTAGGTTTATTCCCAAGTATCTATGGTTCTTGGTGCTACAGTAAATGGAATCGATTCTCTCATTTCCCTTTCTGTATTTTCATTGTTAGTGTGTAAGAAAGCAACTGATTTCTGTACATTGACTTTGTATCCTGCCACATTACTGAATTGCCGTATGAGTTCTAGTAGTTTGGGGGTGGAGTCTTTTGGGTTTTCCATATAAAGTATCATGTCATCTGCGAAGAGAGAGAGTTTGACTTCTTCCTTGCCAATTTGGATACCTTTTATTTCTCTTTGTTGTCTGATTGCTGGTGCTAGGACTTCTAATACTATGTTGAACAAGAGTGGTGAGAGTGGGCATACTTGTTGTGTTCCTGATCTCAAAGGGAAGGCTGTGAGCTTTCTCTCATTGAGGATGATATTTGCTGTGGGTCTTTCATAGATAGATTTTATGAAGTTCAGGAATGTTCCCTCTATCCCTATGCTTGGAAGCATTTTAATCAGGAATGGATGTTGGATTTTGTCAAATGCTTTTTCTGCATCAATTGAGAGGACCATGTGGTTCTTCTCTCTTCTCTTATTGATTTGTTCTATCACATTGATTGATTTGTGAATGTTGAACCATCCTTGTAACCCAGAGATGAATTCCACCTGTCATGGTGGATAATCTTTTTAATGTGCTATTGGATCCTATTGGCTAGGATCTTGTTGAGAATCTTAGCATCCATATTCATCAGTGATATTGGTCTGAAATTCTCCTTTTTGGTGTGGTCTTTCCCTGGTTTGGGGATCAGGGTAATGCTGGCTTTATAAAAACAGTCTGGAAGTTTTCCTTCTGCTTCAATTTTTTTGAACCAGTTTCAGGAGAATAGGTGTTATTTCTTCTTTGAAAGTTTGGTAGAACTCCCAGGGAATACTTCAGGTCCTGGGCTCTTGTGTTTTGGGAGGTTTTTGATCACTGCTTCAATCTCATTACTAGATATCGGTCTATTCAGGTTGTCAATTTCTTCCTGGTTCAATTTTGGAAGTTTATAGTTTCCCAGGAATACATCCATTTCATCCAGGTTGCTTAACTTATTGGCATAAATGTTGATAATAATTTCTGTTGATTGTTTCTATTTCCTTGGTGTTAGTTGTGGTCTCTCCCTTTGCATTTAAAGTTTTGTTAATTTGGGCCTTCTTCTTTTCTTTTGGATTAGTGTGGCCAATGGTTTATCAATCTTACTAATTCTTTCAAAAAACCAGCTTCTAGTTTCATTGATGCAGTCTACTGTATCTCTAGTTTCTATCTCATTGATCTCTGGTCTAATCTTGATTATTTCCCTTCTTGTGTGTGGAGTTGGCTTAATTTGTTGTTGATTCTCCAGTTCTTTAAGGTGTAGATACAGCTGGTATATTCTGGATTTTTCAGGGGTTTTTTTTCTTTGAGGGAGGCTTGGATGGCTATGTATTTCCCACTTAGGACCGCCTTTGCTGTATCCCATAGGTTTTGGACCGAAGTGTTTTCATTTTCATTGGTTTCCATGAATTGTTTAAGTTCTTCTTTGATCTCCTGGTTGATCCAAGCATTCTTAAGCAAGGTGGTCTTTAGTTTCCAGGTGTTTGAGTTCTTTCCAAACTTTTCCTTGTGATTGCGCTCCAGTTTCAAAGCATTGTGATCTGAGAATATGCAAGGAATAATCTCACTCTTTTGGTATCGGTTGAGTTCTGGTTTGTGACCCACTATGTGGTCTATTCTGGCACAAGGTTCCATATGCACTTGAGAAGAATGAGTATTCTGTTGCTTTAGGGTGAAATGTTCTGTATATATCTATGAGGTCCATATTGTCCGATGTGTCATTCCATGCTCTTGTTTCTTTATTGATTTTCTGCATGGATGATCTATTACTGAGAGAGGCGTGTTAAGATCTCCTACTATCAGTGTATTCATATCAATATGACTCTTTATCTTGATTAATAGTTTTCTTATGTAATTGGCTGCCTCCATACTGGGGGCATAGATATTTACAATTGTTAGATCATCTTGGTGGATAGTCCCTTTAGGAATGATGTAGTGTCCTTCTGTATCTCTGACTATAGTCTTTAGTTTTTTATCTGATTTATCTGATATGAGAATTGCTACCCCGGCCTTCCTTTGAGGCCCATTGGCATGAAAGATGCTTCTCCATCCCTTCACTTTCAATCTGGGTGTATCCTTAGGTTCGAAATGGGTCTCCTGTAGACAACATATGGATGGGTCCTGTCGTTTTATCCAATGTGCAACCCTGTGTCATTTTATGGGTGCATTTAGGCCATTCACATTGAGAGTGATTATTGATAGATACATTTTTATTGACATCGTGTTACCTTTGAAGTCTTTCTTTCTGTAGATTGTCTCCATATTTCTGTTCAATGATATTCTTAGGATTTTTCCTCTTTTATAGAACCCCCCTTAATATTTCCTGCAGTGTCAGCTTCTGGTCACATACTCTTTTAAGCCTTGCCAGTCTTGGAAACTATCTCTCCATCCATTTTGAATGTCAGTTTTGCCAGATAAAGTATTCTTGGCTGCATGTTCTTCTCATTTAGTGCCCTGAATATATCTTGCCAGCCCTTTCTGGCTTGCCAGGTTTCTCTGGACAGGTCTGATGTTATTGTGATGGACATTCCTCTGTACATAAGGAGCTTCTTTGTCCTAGCTGCTTTCAAGAGAATCTGTCCACATTTATGATTCCTCATTCTTACTATCAGGTGTCTTGAGGACTTTTGAGATTCTGTAATCTTAGGGGGAGACCGTTCTGCCTCTAGTACATGAACACTGGTTCCATTTGCAAGACTGGGAAAATTTTCATGGAGAATTTGTTCCACTATATCTTTTAGACTTCTTTCTTTCTCCTCTCCCTCAGGGATTCCAATAATTCTGACGTTGGAATGTTTCATGGCATCATTTATTTCCCTAATTCTGTTTTCATGGCTTCTAAGCTGTTTGTTCCAGGCTTCCTCCTGGTCCTTTTTCTCTAGCCATTTGTCCTCCAGATCACTAATTCTACCTTCTGTCTCAGTTATCCTAGCTTTTAGAGAATTTAGATTAGCTTGGAACTCATTGAGAACATTGCGAACATCATCCCTGGTGGCTTTCAGTTCTGCTCTAATCAATTCCATTTTATCACCCATGGCTTTCTCCAACTTAGCTATTGTCTGGATAATTGTTAGCCTGAATTCCCTTTCCAACATATTGTCTATGTCGATAGCCATTAGTTCTGTTGCAGAAGGCCCATCCTCTGAATTTTTCTTCTGTTGGGCATTCCTCCTCCTAGTCATTTTGGTGAGAGATGGCTGAACGGATGTAGCTGAACGTATTGACTGTGGTGCAGTCAAGGTGCACCCTGGAACGCTTCTGAGCAATCAAGAGGCCCCACCCAAATGAAAGATAAAAGAGAGAAAAAAGAAAAAGAGAGAGAGAGAGAGAGACAGGAAATTAAAGAAAGATAAAATAAAAGAGAAGGCCCAGCCCAAATGGGCCCCAAGGTAAGATTTATGAAGTATACAAACAAAAACAAACAAAAAGACTGATACAAGTAGATGATAAGAGAAATATATATATATATATATATATATATATATATATATATATAAAGAACCTCGTCAAAAAGAACCCCTAATATAAGATTTATATACTATCGGGACAAACACAAATACACAGAAATACTGGCGGAAGAAAAAGTTGGGAGAGTGGCTATAAATTCTCAGTGTGGGTGAGGAAGGTTATTTTGATTCTTCCTGGATGTATCTTGATATCTTTGTTAAAGGACTCAACTTTCCTAAGATAAAGGGGAATTTAAAATTGGTTTACCTAGAGGGGTAGCATTGATTGGGGAAAGGGGATTACCTTAAGTTTAACTCTATATGAATATTAAAAAATAAAAATAAAAAAAGAATAAACTAAACTAAAATAAAATAAAATTTAAAAATATTAAAAAATAGAAAAGCAAAAGAAAAACACGGGTATATGTATCAAAAAGTTCAGGTTAAAAGGTTATTATGGAATTTGATGTAATGGACATCTCACTGTGATGGTAAATAGGTTAAAAAATTACCTATAAAAAATGAACCAGAATAGTGGGAACGAATTAAAAATAAATGTTGTATCTATGAAGTAGTGGTGGTTGTTCTCTTGTTGTCTATTTTTTTCTTTTTTTTCCTGGTTGGCTTTCTGGGGGAGGGGCCTGCCACGTGGGTTTTCAGGCAATGTTCCCTGAGTTAAGTCCTCCAGCCTCCCTCAAGGGGGTGGGCTCTGAGGAAACCGGTTTTTCAGGTTTTTGTTCTCTGGAGGTTTTATGTTTGTTTGTTCATTTTTTTTTTCTCTCGCCTTGACAGCTTTTGATGGTTTTTGGAAGTTTCGAGGAAAGCAAACTGTACCCAGACCTCCCTCTCAGAGAGAAGCCTCAGTCTCTTCCCCTCTGGGTGCTGCAGAGCACACAAGTTCCACCTTGGCCGCTGGCAGAGTACATTCCCAGTCGCAGTCCCTGGGGACAAAGGAACTCCTGCTTGTACCTAAAACCACGACAGTGGCAGCTGTCTGGGCAGCTCCAGACTGCCAGGGAGGTTCCAAGCAGTGATCGCACACTGAAATTTTTCCGCTGGCCTGGGCTGGGAGTGCTCAGACTTTCCGTGTCTGAGAGTGCCAGGCTGGCACCTCCACGCACCTCTCTCAGGGGGAGGGTGTGGGGCGCGACTCAGACTCTGATAGCAATGCACATTGCGTGCGTGGGGAGAGCAAAAAGGCTGTGGTTCTGCCAGATGGCGAGGCTCCCAGCCCCTCACAGGAGCCACCACCCAGACGCTCTCAGGCACGCCTGTGGCTCAGGGACCAAGACCTGGTTTCTCTGCCACACTCTGGCTCAGCGCCAGGGGTGTCTGTCCTCGGTCCGGGGACTTAAGCCTCTGTCCCTAACCACCCTGATTCCCACAATTCCCCGCCATGATCCTTTGCTCTTTTTGAGTGCTTTCAACCTGACTCCAAGTTAATGCTGGTCCCCAGACGCAGGGGACTCTCGTATTGATGGGTATTACTTTCCAATGGGTCACTTCTGGTGGCTCCTTCCCCCTTTTGTTTATCTTCCGATATCAGTCCGATGTTCCCACTCTGCTTTACCTCCCCATTGGCATCTTCTGCCCTCGTAGAGATCCAGATGTGTATAATTCTGATCTCAGGCTGATTTCATGGGTGATCAGAGTTCTTTGGTAGATAATCAGCTCACTTTAAGGTACAGGTTGAAACGGGGCCTCCTCCTAGTTTCCCGCCTTCTTGTCTCCCCCTTCCTTCTATTCTTAATAACAGCATTGATGCATTGAGTATTCTTGGCTGCATAATTTTCCCATTCAGCACATTGAATATGTCATGCCACTCTCTTCTGCCCTGCCACGTTTCTGTGGATATCTGTTGCTAATCTTGTTTGTATTCCCTTGTAAGTCAGGGACTTCTTTTGTCTTGCTGCTTTGGGGAGTTTTTCTTTACATTTTGAATATTTAAATATGATATCTCTTGTTGTTGGTCTGCTTTTGTTGATTTTGATGGGAGTTTTCTGTGTCTCTTGGCTTTGGATGTCTGCTTTCTTCCCCAATTAGTTTTCAGCTATAATTTCCTCAAATGAAACTTCTGCCCCCTTTCCCTCTCTTCTTCTGGGATTCCTAGAATACAAATACAATTATGTTTTATGGAGTCACTGAGTTCCCTAAATCTACATTCGTGATCTAATATTTTTCATTCCCTCTTCTTTTCAGCTTTGTTACTTTCCATAACTTTATCTTATATATCACTTATTCATTCCTTTGATTCTTTCATCCTTATGGTCATCATATCCAGTTGGTTTCAAACCTTGCTTATTGCATTTTTCATTTTAGCCTAACTAATTTTTAGGTGTTTTATCCCATTTCCAGTCGATCTTTACTGCCATATCTTCTAAAGGCAACCACAAATACAAGTAGGAAATTGGAAGATGAAGACTATAATAATTATGAAGAAGAAGAGGTTCCACCAAGAAGGCTGAGGAGTGGGGAACTCCATTTCAACCAGTCCCCTGAACTTAGCTAGAAATCTACCAAGCCACTCTGAACACACATTAAATCAGCCTGAGACGTAAGATTATACACATCTGGATCTCTATGGGGGCAGAGGATCATCAGTCAAGAGGTACAAAAGACAGAGTTGGCATCGCACAGATATTAGAGGATAAACAGAAGGGGGAGGAAGCCACCAGAAGCTAGCCACTGGAAAGTAACACTCCAGTATGAAAATGCCCTGCACTTGGGGATCAGCAATAGCTTGGAGACTGGTGGCTGTGAGACAGGAAGGGACTGATAACAGTGCTAAACAGAACAAAGGGGCTTAAGTGACAATTCCTGGGACCAAGTGGCTGCAAGCACAGACATAAGCCCAAGGTCTCAGAACCGGCTGCAGCCACTGCCCACCCATGCTTGAGAGGACCATTCGTGGACTTGAGTCAGTGGTCCCTGGGACTGGAGGCTGCTGCTGCCACTTCAGCTGCCTCTACTACCGCTGTAACTGAGAGGATCCAGCTAATACTGGAGCCCACGGTCCCAGGAAGGACAGCTGCTGGGGCGAGGCTGGCCTGGACAGGTACCATTTGCAGTTCTGGAGGCATGGGAGTACAGAGAAAAGCAGGGATCTCAGTCAACTACTGGGAGGGTCACTGGGGGTGCTGACCACCTGTGGGAGGCTGCAGTATTCAATGGCACTTGCAGAGGGGGAGTCTGTGTATTCAGAAAGATTCAGAGAGAAGCAGACACTGGCTTCTGTCTGAGGTGGAGCTCGGGATGTGAACAGTTTGCATTGCTCTGACCCTCTGAAAAGGTGTGAAAATCAACCAGAGAACAAAAGACCCCCCCAAATGGTTTCCACAGAGCCCACCCATGGATAGTGGGAGGGCAACTCCGCCCAAGCATGACTGACTGAAAAAAAAAAAAACGCGGCAGGCCCCACCCCCAGAAGAGAAGCTGAAAGAACAAGAGGACAACAACCACAGGGTCCCCCATAAACCTGTAAAATCCCAACACCAGGGGAAAACAGTATATTAAGTCCTTATATTGCCTCACAGCCTATATACTGCCTAGATACAATCTTTCTCTCTCTCTCTTTTTTAAACTCTTTCTCACAATTCTTTTTATCTACTTATCATTTCAACTAGATGTTTAATAAAACATTCCATAATAATTTTTTATTAATTATTTTATTATCATAAAATGTATTAATTGCCCCAGAGGTACAGGCTTGTGAATCATCAGACTTACACACTTCACAGCATTCACCATATCACATACCTTCTCCAACGTCCATAACCCCCCTCTCCAGACAGCCCCATCCCCCAGGAACCCTCAGTTTGTTTTGTAAGATTAAGAGTCTCTTATGTTTTGTCTGCCTCCCAATCCCATCTTGTTTCATTTTTTCCTTCCCTAACCACAAACCCCCACTCTGCCTCTCAAATTCCTCATATCATGGAGATCATATGATAATTGTCTTTCTCTGTTTGACCTATGTTGCTCAGCGTAATACACTATAGTTTCATCCACATCATTACAAATGGCAAGATTTCATTTCTTTTTTGGCTGCATAGTATTCCATTATATATATATATATATATATATATATACCACATCTTCTTTATCCATTCTTCTGTTAGTGGACATCTAAGTTCTTTCCATAGCTTGGCTATTGTAAATGTTGCTGTTATAAACATTTGGGTGCACATGCCCCTGCAGATCACTACATTTGTATCTTTAGGGTGAATACCCAGTAGTGCAGTTGCTGGGTCGTAGGGTAGGTCTATTTTCAACTTTTTGAGGAACTTCCATGATATTTTCCAGAGTGGCTGCACCAGCTTGCATTCCCACCAACAGTGTAGGAGTGTTCCCCTTTCTCCACATCCTCTCTAACACCTGTTGTTTCTGACTTGTTAATTTTAGCCATTCTGACTGGTTTGAGGTGGTATCACATTGTGGTTTTGATTTGTATTTCCCTGAGGTCAAGTGATGTTGAACACGTTTACAAGTGTCTGTTGACGATATGCAGAAATGTCCTATCATGCTTTCTGCCCATTTCCTCATAGGATTATTTGTTCCTTGGGTGTTGAGTTTGATAAGTTCTTTATAGATTTTGGATAGGAGCCCTTTATCTGATATGTCATTTGTGAAAATCTTCTCCCATTAGGTCACCTGTTTTGCTTTTGTTGACTGTTTCCTTTACTATGCAAAAGCTTTTGATCTTGATGAAGTCCCAATACTTCATTTTTGCCCTTGCTTCCCTTGCCTTTGACGGTATTTCTAGGAAGAAGTTGCTGCAGCTGACGTCAAAAAGGTTACTGCCTATATTCTCCTCTAGGGTTTTGATGGATTCCTGTCTCACATTGAGGTCTTTCATCTATTTTGAATCTATTTTTGTGTGTGGTGTAAGGAAATGGTCCAGTTATATTACTCTGCATATAGTGGCCCAATTTTCCAAACACTATTTGTTGAACACGCTGTCTTTTTTTCCATTGGACATTCTTTCCTGATTTGTCAAAGATCAGTTGACCATAGAGTTGAGGGTTCATTTCTGGTCCCTTTATTCTATTCCATTGATCTATGTGTCTGTTTTTGTGACAGTACCATACTGTCTTGATGATTACAGCTTTGTAATAGAGCTTGAAGTCTGGAATTGTGATGCTTTCAGTGAAGGTCTTCTTTTTTAAGATTATTCTGGCTATCCAAGGTCTTTTCTGGTTCCATATAAATTTCAGGATTATGTGTTCTATTTCCTTGAAAACAATTGATGGTATTTTTTTAGATTTTTTTAAATTTCATTTCTTTTCAGCATAACAGAATTCATAGTTTTACACCACACCCAGTGCTCCATGCAATGCATGCCCTCCATAATACCCACCAACTGGCTCCCCCAACCACCACACCCCGCCCCTTCAAAACCCTCAGGTTGTTTTTCAGGGTCCATAGTCTCTCATGGTTCATCTCCCCCCCAATTTCCCTCAACTCCCTTCTCCTTTCCATCTCCCCATGTCCTCCGTGTTATTTGTTATGCTCCACAAATAAGTGAAACCATATGATAATTGACTCTCTCTGCTTGACTTATTTCACTCAGCATAATCTCTTCTGGTCCCGTCCATGTTGCTACAAAAGTTGGGTAGTCATCCTTTCTGGTGGAGGCATAATACTCCATAGTGTATATGGACCACAACTTCATTATCCATTCATCTGTTGAAGGGCATCTTGGTTCTTTCCACAGTTTGGCGACTGTGGCCATTGCTGATATAAACATTGGGGTACAGATGGCCCTTCTTTTCACCACACCTGTATCTTTGGGGTGAATACCCAGTAGCACAATTGCAGGATCATAGGGAAGCTCCATTTTCAACTTCTTGAGGAATCTCCACACTGTTCTCCAAAGTGGCTGCACCAACTTGCATTCCCACCAACAGTGTAAGAGGGTACCCCTTTCTCCACATCCTCTCCAACATACGTTGTTTCCTGTCTTGCTAATTTTGGCCATTCTAACTGGTGTGAGGTGGTATCTCAATGTGGTTTTCATTTGAATCTCCCTGATGGCTAGTGATGATGAACATTTTTTCATGTGTCTGATAGCCATTTGTATGTCTTCATTGGAGAAGTGTCTATTCATATCTTCTGCCCATTTTTTGATATGATTATCTGTTTTGTATGTGTTGAGTTTGAGAAGTTCTTGATAGATCCTGGATATCAACCTTTTTTCTGTACTGTAATTTGCTAATATCTTCTCCCTTTCCGTAGGTTGCCTTTGTTTTGTTGACTGTCTCCTTTGCTGTGCAGAAGCTTTTTTTTTCTTTTTTTTAAGATTTTATTTATTTATTTGACAGAGAGACGGATCATAAGTAGGCAGAGAGGCTGGCAGAGAGAGAGGAAGGGAAGCAGGCTCCCTGCTGAGCAGAGAGCCCGATGCGAGACTCAATCCAAGGACTCTGGGATCATGACCTGAGCCGAAGGCAGAGGCTTTAACCCACAGAGCCACCCAGGTGTCCCTGTGCAGAAGCTTTTGATCTTGATGAAGTCCCAAAAGTTCATTTTTGCTTTTGTTTCCTTTGCCTTTGGAGACATATCTTGAAAGAAGTTGCTGTGGCTGTTATCTAAGAGGTTACTGCCTATGTTCTCTTCTAGGATTCTGATGGATTCCTGTCTCACATTGAGGTCCTTTATCCATTTCAAGTTTATCTTTGTGTACGGTGTAAGAGAATGGTCGAATTTCATTCTTCTACATATAGCTGTCCAATTTTCCCAGCACCATTTATTGAAGAGACTGTCTTTTTTCCACTGTATATTTTTTCCTGCTTTGTCGAAGATTATTTGACCATAGAGTTGAGGGTCCATATCTGGGCTCTCTACTCTGTTCCATTGGTCTATGTGTCTGTTTTGATGCCAGTACCATG